>APFE031090896.1:6136-16984 GCA_000404065.3 Pinus taeda | reverse complement strand
CCTCTTTCTTTACATGTGACCTTATATTAGCCATTTTAATACGTGCCTTTTGGATTTATGCTCAATATGGATTCCATTTGCATTTCTTATTGTTTCATTTAATTATGACTAACGCTCGAAAGGATTAGTATATTATGCATTTAATTTTGAAGTATTGACTCACACGTGGACAAGTTGTTCTAGGGTTCTCATTTAAATATTTACATGTCATGGATTATTCAATCATGATTCTTCACATCTCTTTCCATGGATTTAAAGTCAATTTGATCATTGTTGTAGTTGTGGGGTTCTCATGTTCAAAATACTCTACTACGAAATCAGATCTCTAGCAATCTGCTACTAAAACATGTAGCAACATGTTTGCTATGAAAACTTGTATTAGCTTATTTACTATGAAAACATATAGCAACCTGTTTGCTATGAAAACTTGTAGCAAACTGTTTGCTATGAAATTAGGCCTATGGCAGTGTATTGCATAATTTTGATTGCTCTAGCAACAATGTTTTATAATTTCTTTTGATAAGTGTGAAAGGAAGGAATTTCAATTATTAGAGAGCATATTGTGATATTGGGTTCCAATAATTAATTACAATCTCCTCTAGTTATATCTGTCAATTTCAATAATTAAATGCATTATTATTTTCTATTGCAAAAACTCAATAATATTCTCCATCAACATTTAATGCACACTAAGAGAGCATTTGAATACATAACTGATATTGAATGACATCTTCAAAAGAAAGCATCCAAAGGATGAATATGACCATATCATAACATCCATAGTCTTTATTGATGTAAGTAATTATCAGTTTCTCCAAATTCCGGTTTGGAGGAATTGATAAATATGCTCGAACTCGTCAATGGTTCATGTGGCATATTGCAACAACCTAGATAAACGGGGGAACACAAGTAATTAACGAAAAACCAATCCCTAAAGTGATTTGAAACAATTTTAGATGCTATGTAACTACCTTCCAAATATTATAGGAGTCAGTTGAGGGATCCATACAATGGATCTTTATCCACATTCATTGATTGTCATTCAATTTCGTGTGAAGCATCTATGCGCAAGTTCTAGCTTGTTCCAAAAAAAAATACAGCATAAACTTACTCCTTTTCAACCGAGATTGAGTGATGAAAACCAATATGATTCATTCTTCCACCTAAAATTATTATAAATAGGGGATTCATTTTGTTAGAACTTATTGTTAATTTGATATAGTTTTAAAAATAGAATGTCATGAAAACCTACATTTTTGTTAGCAATCTGTCTAGAAATTATATATTTAAGAGAGGGGAGGAGGAGGAGGAGGAGAAGTGAGCCGCCTTTGTACTTTGGAATTGTAATCCTTTTTTTCGAACAATATATAATTGATGTTATGTTTTTCTAGTGCATGATTGTCCTATGCACACGTTTGGTTTTGTAGCTAAGAACACAAGCCAAACCCTTGGAGGGGGGCCGCTCCAAGGTAAAGGTGTTGCATATGCTCTATACATATTACAGTTTTTTGTGGTAGTCATAATGCTTTTTATTTTTAATCATTAGTGTTAATTACTTTTCTAGTTTTATGTGTGATTAGTGTGTCGATTAATTTCTTTTTTTTGTAATATGTTCTATTTAATTTTGCTTACAAGTGTGCTTTAATTTTCTGCAATGCAATTTTTAAATTCATTGTTATTTTTGTTTGAGTTGATGATTCCTATGGAATTTGGCTACTACAAATGTTTTTAGTAGTTGTTAGGGTATTTGCATGCTAGAGAGTTATATGAGTTTAATTCCATTGGTGAAATAGAGTTAAACATGCTAAATTTGGATGTGTGCAGTTCCATGTAGCCATACTTTGGGCTACTTGTAGAAATTTCTTCCATCGAGACTTTGTGTCATGATAGCATTCCATTCTATAGAACAACTAGGTCGTTTTGGTCCATTGTAAGAGTCCTTGTTTTTGTATTATTGCATGGAGGCCTTGCAAGCTATTGGGCCCTGGTCTAACAAGTAAATTGCACAATGTATTGTTAGAACCATATTTAATATTAATAGCATATGAATACACATCATTTTTGGAATTATTTGTTAGGGAGGGGCTCAAAGGACAAGGGTTCATTGCCTTATAATTTAGAGAAAGTGTTACAAATAACTGATAGAACTAGGGAAGAGTCAACTACTCCTTTAATAACCCTTATCCCTAACACTTTTCATTAGCTCATATAGATGCATGAATTAAGTTAAATTAGAATTTTCTTTCATGGTGTAGTAAGAGCCGCCAATAGTATTAATTTATTTTGTTGGAAAGTAGGTAGGAGGAAGAAGTATTTGTAGATAAGGGTTCTAGTGGAAGACTAGTCAAGGAGAGGTTACTTCAAGAAGGTGTCTTTCATGAAAAATTTTAATCCTTCCATTATTTTTAGTATATATTAAATTAATATTTATTTTTAAATCTTCTATATTCTCTAGAACATGGTATGGAAAACATTCATGGATCATGAGACACTTTGTGGACTCTCTAGAGTTTTTATGCCAATTATGTTAGTTTCTAATTATATAAATTTTGTATTTTAGATGATAAGGCACTCCATGGTCTCTCTAGGGTTCTCACATTGGTTATGTCAAGATCTCATCCTCTCATAACACACTTGAATCAGATGCTTTAGTGAGAAAACCTATATTGATTGCTCTTTCAGTTCAGCTTTGGTGACATACTAAAAGTGAAGAGAACATGGGTATAGCTTGGTTGTTCTTTCATTATATTGTCCCCTTGGGTTGCTAAAATATATTTCCACAATTATGCCATGAAAAAACTTGTTTTGAATATTCTACATCCATAAGTGTTTGCACACACCTAGTCTCTTTGGTCTTGAAAACAAAACCCAAAGAGGGAGTAAAAATCACTTATGTTTTGGTCGTGCATGTAACAATACCATAATTCTTATGTTTTTGCAAGATAACAAAATAAGAATTTAAATACCTATTTGTAATAGAATATTATTTTTGACTCTTGCACTAATCTCAAATGTTCTTGGTAATTGTTGGCTAAGACTCTAAAAAGGAGAATTTAATAGAAATTCTAGTATTATTTCTAGGAAGTATATGCTTACAATTCAAGATAGGGTTGAAAGTGTTTTTTCTTTATTCCAATTTACTTTCAAGACGTTGTTCCCAATTATGGTCTTTGAACTTTTATTATCTACTGCTGAGAGTGCACCAAAATGCTAATGAGGAGACACAATAGGTCCATCTTACTAGTCAAACGATCATGGCACTATAGAAACAAAGAAATGAAAGAAAAAATGGGAGAAATAATCATTTTCAAGGACGCATGGTTTCATAAAACTTGGGAGGCCATAATCACTTACATCAAGATAAGCCCTAGAAATTGATAAATTTGAATTTAAATACCTTGAAAGATTCCTCAATGACTATGAATGCTTTATCTCTTGTGCTTTAACGAGTGATTAACTAGGTTTCTTTGCATGAAAGTTTATTTCTCATATGAAACTATGGATGAAAAGCACTTATATTTTCTTGTGTATCGGTATAACCATGTAATTTTATCCAAATCTACATATGAATGGGATCTAGCATAATGAAGTCATGATTTGCTACAAAATCATCTAGGTGTCAAAGCTTTTTTAGGGGTCATATCACAAGATCTATGAAACGAGTATTGGAAACTTTGGAAGAGGGAAATTTTAAATTATTGTGAACATTCCCACCAAAAATATAAATATTCAGATCATGATTTGAAGAAAAATAGATATTTATTGGATCAACAATAATTTGACTTAGTAAAATTGCTAGAAAACAGAGTTGGGACAACCAACTTTTAGGTGACCAAAAGGATAGATCCTTAAAAAAAATTTATAGGGTATACTATCCTATGAATATAGTTTTAAAATAAACTTGAATTACTTCATTCCAATATTTTACAAGAATTTTATTCCCTAATTATTAATTGTCTATCATAATTCTGCATTAAGAAAAAATCCATTTTCTAGGTTGTTCATTGGTGTACTTGACTCGTCAATTCTCCAGTTTTGCAAAAAATATTTCTATTGGAGATACCTAATTATTCTACTTGCATATCCAATTGGAATAAATTTTATCCATTTTGAAATGAAAAATTTATGTTAAAAACCATGATTATTGGTATAGGCTAGAAATTGAAAACAACATGCCATGTAGCTTATTTCTCAGCATATTTGAAATTTTGTTTCAAATCATTTTTAAAAAATGTTTATAATAGAGATATCTCTTTGATTATATTTCAATTTGGATTTTGAATAACTCTAATCGAACATCATACAAGAAATTTATCATCAAAAGATCGTCGAGTAGTCTGGGTTGACCACCACTCCCTAACAGATTACAATGAGATTTTTTCAATAAATCCTTTAGGAAATTCATTTTATATGCATTAATTGTATACATTTTGATGTTTATTAGAGGGAAAAAGTCGTCATATCACTTTTCCTTCATAATCTCACCTTTTGTTGCAAGAAAAATGCTAGATTTTGCAAGTTAAAGAAGGATAATGGAGGTCAATCCATGAATGAGTGATTTTATTGAAGGATGAATTTTATGAAATGGGAATGTCACCATGAAATTGGAACAAGAGTGCTAAAATTTGAAGTTGATTCCTTGGACAAACATTGCCCAAAAATTTCAAGTTCTTAGGGATGCATTGCATAATTGTTTTAATTGTCGACCTACAACCCAGACATTCCATAAAAGTTGTAAATGGATTGAGTACAAGAAAAATGGAGAATTGATTGAATACTAATGCTACATAAGTTTTAGCCCCATTCCTACATTATTTATCCCATTGGTGCACAAGGACCTTCAACAAGATTTGAATTACCATGGTATGCCCACACATCTTCCTAAGCTCAAATTTCATACTAAAGCTCATGAAGTTTTGTTTTCCTATATGTTTAACTTAAAATCCTATTAATATCATTCATGGAACCACTGTTATCATGCCACAATTTCATCGTACATTTTTCCTCCATAACACCTCCTTAACTTCCTACTCCACTCACTCCTAACCCACCTAATAAAGTAACTTATTTCACTTACAATGCTAAGTTACCTTGCTAGTTTCATTAGTTTTTTAATAAATAGATATTGCTCCTACCAATCCATAAGAGGTTTCTTCTACTTCTTTCCTAATAGTAATCTTGTCTAGCAAAATTCCTTCATCTTCAAACATTTGACAATGTGCTACAGATCTTGTAGTATGTTTCTATTCTCAATAATAATTCACATATCCACCATTGTTACAAAAACAACGAAAATAAAAATAAAAAAGTTCTAAGGACAACATTGGAGATGTCACATAAGAACTAGTACAAATAATCCATGTAGTTATCACATAAGAACCAACATAGGTATGCTAAAATAAATAGGTGTTCTTACACAAGAAGCAACATGTACCATTAATGATGTTTCCACATAAAAAATAGACTCAAGAAACCCTATTGTTGCCCCACAAGAATCAATATTAGGGAGAAAAAATCAGTTGAATAAATTCTCTAGCAGGATGACTACTACTCCATAAGAACCTATAACAAAACATGTTGTTGCAGAAGTTGTCTTCCCTAAAATATTTAAAGAAATATATTTCAGAACTAGAATGAAACTTTTATAATAGTCCTTGGAAAACAGGTTCAAATATTTTTTCTCTCTGCCATGGGAACCTACAAAGAAATTTCTATATAATATCATATGACTACTACAAATTACATGAATTCCTTGGGTAGGTAAAGATATGCTTCTTCTTTCTATTTGTTATCAAATTCATACAATACTTTATATTTGAATATTGAAACCACTTAATCCTAGTTCCCTACCATTCATTGTCTTTTCTAAGGATTGAAGAAGTATTTAGTTTGGGGGAGAGGGAACAATTTCACCTTTATCATTCACCACCATTTATCATACCATTCCTACCTTTGTTCAAATCCAAATACTTCATCACACCATCCAAACCATGACATCATCTTACCTTATTCTCATGGTTCATGTTCATCCCAACACCCCCCTATTTATCCAAGCAATAGGAAGGACTAGAAGTTGCTCAAGGAAAGACATTAGTGTTGTTACATCAAGCATTGATGTTGTTACATAAGAACCAACATGAAGAAACCCTATTGTTGCTCCTTAAGAACAAACATAAAAGGACTTTCTATTGTCACACAAGAATCAATAGAAAGAGAAAAAGAAGAAACACATGTTACTACATCAAACATTGTTGTTGCTCCACAAGAACCAACAACATAAAAGAGGTAGTTAACATGGACAAGCCAAGGAAATGATCAAAAGAGAAACATGCTTCCATAAGGAAAAAAATCAAGTTGTGATTATGTGGAGACTGAATTACATTTGGTATGTGGATTGAAAATAATTTCATATACAAGTTACAAAGGAGCTTGATGGATTACAATTCATAAAAGTGTTGTGCATTACATATAATTGGAATAATGTATTCAAAAATTTAATTATGTTGCCATTATTCTTAGCCACAACTACAAATATTACAACACCCATGTTTCATATTTCCTTTTGGAATGTTTCAACAAGAAATAGGCCATTTATCAGTTGCTACAAATCCATCAATTTGCTACATACCACATTAATTATCTCCTTGTGAAAATTTATAGAAGACTTCATGACTTTAATGGGTATGAATTTAAAAAATGGAAGCATCATTAAGTATTTTTCCTTATGGCATGGTTGATATAGAGGTATGGGGTTGCATGAGGACATGCAACATATTGAGTTTGGGGGATATGATGAGCCACACAATTACCATCATTTAACACTTCGATTCTTCTTTTCTTATCATTAATCCCTCTTCATTTACTCATTTTTACATCCCTTACCATGGATTTAAAGTCATTTCGATTGTTGCTACTATTGTAGGGTTCTCATGTTCAAAATAATCTAGTAACTATGAAATCATATTTGTAGCAATCTACTACAAAAACACATAGTAGGATATTCACTATGAAAACTTGTAGCATCCTATTTGCTATGAAAATATATAGCAACTTGTATGTTACAAAAAGCTCGTAACAATTTTTTTACTATGAAAACCTGTAGTAGCCCTTTTGCTACGAAATTGTGCCTATAGTAGTGTATTTCATAATTTTGATTGCTCAAACAATAGAGTTTTATAAAGTTTTTTGGGAAGTGTGAAAGGAAGGAATTATGATTATTAGAAGGCACATTGTGATATTGGGTGCCAATAATTAATTACAAGCTCCTTTAGTCATATCCTTCCATTTCAATAGTTTTTTATTGCACAAACTCAACAATACTCTCCATTAACATTTTGTGCACACCAGGAGAGTATTTAAATACACAACCAATCTTGAATGTCATCTTCAAAAAGCATCCAAAGGAAGAATAAGAGTGGATCATAGCACCCTCAGTCTTTATTTTTGTAACCAATTATCATATTATTCCCATTTTTGTTTGGAGGAATTAATAAACACACTCCAACTCATTAATAGTTCAAATAGAATATTGCAATGGCCTAGATCAAATGGGTAACACATGCAACTAATGACAAACCAATCCCTAAAATGCTTTGAACCAATTTTGGATGCTATGTAACTACCTTCAAAAGATTCTTGGTTCTAGTTGAGGGATCCATGCAATGGATCTTGATCTTGACTGCTTTATAGGAATTAGATTTCATGTGAAGCATATGGACACAACATTTAGCTAGGTTTCAAACAATTACAGCCTAAACTTACACCTATATGACCAAGATTGAGTGATGACAACCAATCCAATTCATTCTTCAGCCTGGAGATTAGAAATAGGGCATTCAGTTTGTTAAAACTTGTTATTAATTTGACATGTTTGTTAAAATATACTAGCATGGGAACCTACATTCATGTTAGCAATTTGTCTA
This sequence comes from Pinus taeda, assembly GCA_000404065.3. Classification (NCBI taxonomy): domain Eukaryota; kingdom Viridiplantae; phylum Streptophyta; class Pinopsida; order Pinales; family Pinaceae; genus Pinus; species Pinus taeda. Next base: position 9,062 of record APFE031090896.1, on the reverse strand, counting down.
GAAATTATATATTTAAGGGAGGGTCATCCTCATGGAGAGGAGGATGAGAAACAAGCTAGATATGTATTTTATTCTCTTTTTCCAAAAATATATTATTTATGTTGTGTTTTTCCACTGCATGATTGTCCCATAATGTGTGTGGTGTGGTTTTGTAGCTGAGCACATAAGCCAAACCCTTAGAGGAGCCCCTCTCCAAGGTAAAGGTGTTGTGTATTCTTTGTAAATATTATAGGTTTCTATGTTAGTTCTAATATTATATATTTTTAGTCATTAGTGTTAATTACTTTTCTTGTTTTTATGAGTGATTAGTGCGTTGATTAATTTCATTCTATTGTAGCATGTTTTATTTAATCTTGCAAGCAAGCATGCTTTAATTTTCTGCTGTGCAATTTTTAAATTCATAGTTACTTTTATTTGAGGTGATGATTCATATGGATTCAAGCTGCTACAAATATTTGTAATAGTTGTTACGGGATCTACGTGTTGGAGAATTATCTAAGTCTAATCCATATAGTGAAACAAAGTTAAAGATCCAAAATTTGGATGTGTGGGGTGCCACATAGCCATTCTCTTGGGCTGACTTGTAGAAATGTCTTTTACCCGAACTTTGTGCCATGATAGAATTTCCCTTTTTATAGAACAAATTAGGCCATTTAGGTCATTGGTAGGAGTCCTTTTTCTTGTGTATAATGCACGGAGTGACTCACAAGCTTACTAATATTACCCTGACAAATAAAATTCATGGTGTATCTTACAAGCCTAATTAAAATAAATACCATGTAAATATGCCATCATTATTCAAGAAATAGACCCAAGTAATTCTAGGTAAATTATTAACAAATGTCAAAATAGAATTTGCACTTGTTAATGAATGCATATTAATGCAATAGAGATAACTTTGAATAAATTCTAATTGTGATTTTGCATGCCATGTTATTCTAGAGGTGAAAATGGTTTGATGATGCCTTCCTAGCACATATCCTCTACAGGCTTTATTAGGTGGAAGAAATTTCGTCTCTCTCTCACTCCCCCTCCCCATTGCTCTCTATATCTCTCTCTTACCCCTCTTTCTCTCACTCCCCCTCCCCATTGCTCTCTATATCTCTCTCTTACCCCTCTTTCTCTCACTCCCCCACTCTCTCTCCCCTATTGTACCTATCTCTCTCCTCCTCCTCCTCTTTGTTTCCACTTCTTACCCTCTCCCTCTCCCTCCCTCCCTCTCTCCCACTCCCTGCCTCACCCACTCTCTCCCTCCCTCTCTCCCACTCCCTCTCTCCCACTCCCTCCCTCGCCCACTTTATATATTTCTCCCCTCTCCACATCTCATTAAAGAAATTTTGAGGTCTAAAATGGGCCTCCTAAGGAATATTATAAAATAATAGTGGAAATAATAAAATAATATTAGATTAAATCATAAAAAATTAGAGGGAAAAAGGAAAAAACTACTTTTTCAACTCATATTTTCAACTTATCTCCCTACGATTTTACTCAAATTTCGAGCAGGAGCACTCGTTGGATGCAATTACATTTTTTTCATTTATTTCTCATTTTTCATATAACAGGTTCCATCAGAAGTATGAAATATGGGTACTCATTGGATGAGGAATTAAATTATGCATCCAATGAGTGCTCCTGCTTGAAATTTGAGTAAAATTGTAGGGAGATAAGTTGAAAACACGAGTTGAAAAAGTAGTTTTTTATTTTTACTTTTCTACTTTTTACTCCAAAAATAGTGAATCGTCCCCCATGGTTGATACCATCATTTATAAAGCTTATTTTGGTTGTACATTTTTGTTTTGAGGCCCATTTTTTACCTCAAAATTTATTTAATCCTCTCTCAGTATCAATTTATCCCTCTTCCTCTCCCCCCATCTCTCACTCCTTTCTCTCCTTGTCCCTCTACATTTTCTCTCTCCTATCCTCCCACTCCCTCTCCCTCCCTCTCTCTCTCTCCCCCATTCCCTCCTCCTACTTTCTCTCTCCCTCTCCCCCTCCCCCTCTCACCCGCCCTTTTTCATGTCTCCATGTCTCCCTCCCTACCTCTCTCCCTCTCCCTTTTTCCTCTCTCCTACCCTACCCCTATGTCCCTTCCTTCCTCTTACTCCTCACCCTCTCTCTATCTATCTCCCTCTCCATCTTCCTCCCCTCCTTCATTATTCCCCTCTCCCTCACACTCTCTCTCCTTCTCCCCCTCACTCTCTTTCTCCCTCTCCCTATTTTTCCATCCCTCTCACTTGCACTCCCCCTCACTCCCTCATTTATCTCTCCTGCTCCCCCCTCTCTCTCTTTCTCCCTCTCTCTTGCTCATCCCTCCCCCTCACTCTCTCTCTATCCCTCTCCTTCTCTCCCTCTCAAAATTTCTCTCACTCCACCTCTCCTCTCTCTTTCCTTTTCTCTCTTTCTCTTTGTCCCTCTCCATCTCCTCCCCTCCTTCCCTCTTGTTCCCTCTCCCTCACTCCTCCTCCCCCCTCCATCTCTCTATCCCTCGCTCCCTCTCCCCCTTGCTCTAACTTTCCCCACCTTGCACTATCTCGCTCTCTTTCCCTCCCCCTACCTATCTTTATCTACCTAACCACTCTCTCACTCCTCTTCCCCATCCCACTCTCCCTCCTTCTCTCTCTCTTGTCCTAGTCCTACCCCTCTCTCTCACTCTACCCTTCCATCTCTTTCCCCCTTGCTCTCTCTTTCTTTATCCCTCGCCCCATATATATCTTTCTTTCCCTACCCTCCCTCTCACCCTGTCAGGCTAGGCAGTAACTCCATTAGGCAGAAAAACTGATCCATTTATTCCATTAGGTATGTTATTCTTATATACAAAAGGGTGTGACTGTTCAGTTCATCTCCTGATGACTGTTCACATTCCTAATTTAATTATTTACATGAATTCACCCAATCGTGAGGATTAGGTGTCAACATTCCCCCCCTT
>APFE031090895.1:95632-111785 GCA_000404065.3 Pinus taeda | reverse complement strand
GGGCTTCAACATATTTGGCGCTAGAAGGAGGGCCTAAACTATGAATGGCACCTAAATCAAAATCTAAATACCATTCTGAGAGTAAATCACCCTCATCAACTCCCCCGACTTCCCCAGAAAATTTAAATTCAGAATCCCAAGTTGGTTGAATAATAACTGCTGCTACATACTCTAATATTTCAGACCAACCTACCATCGAACCCCTTGAAGTTCAAACTCTTATTCATAAACTCCAAGGATTTTCTATTTTTTTAGTAGGGTCTGATAAATCTCAAAGCAGCGTGACTTCGCAATACAATCCCGCTCATCCCCTGACCAGGTTAAAGAGCGGAAAATTTGGCATCCAACCAACCGAACTCCCTCTTCCCACCAAAAAAAGAGCAAGGAAAACATCACTGCACTCTGACGGTGAAACTCTTTCATCTACATCATCCATCTCAACCCCTTCACCGCGAAGTCAACCGCCCACATCTCCGTTCCAAATCACTCATCCACCTTCCACAACCCCTCTTCCCCAATCATCCACGATCATATTATCTGCATCTTCAAACCCTCAAGGATCATCTCCTACACTTACAATTACCAGTAGCTCAAAGATGGCTCAAGCTCCGTGGAACAATCCTGGAGCAGTTTTCATGCCTCCACCCCTGAGCCAAATACCGCCTCATCCTGAGAAATGGCTACCCAAGTTCAACCCAGAAGCAGGCATGCTAGCTGAAGAGCACATTAACAATTTCATGCTCTCTGTCAATCTCAATGGAGTTACCAATGAAGATGCTGTGGTCTGGCTTTTTCCCTATACAATGCAAGGAACAACCTGGTCATGGTACTTTTCGTTACCTTCCAGGTCTATAACAAGTTGGGACATCTTTCAAAGTCAATTCCTCACCAAATTTGGTGATGATAGATCAACGGCAATGTTAATCAGTGACCTATCCAACCTTAAAGCCGAAACTAAAGAACCCATCAAAGATTTCAACTTACGATTCAATAAGATCCTCAACAAAATCCCCGCTACTTCCCAACCCAGCGAAGAAGTGCAATGTGAGTGGTAAATCACAGCCTTACCATCAAATCTAGCAGTCTTCGTAGATAGGGCGAATAAAACAACTTTAGTCGAAAACTTGACAGAGGCAATAGCAGTAGAGAGACACTTTGTAGCTTTAGAGAAGAGATCTGCTATAGAAGAACGCAAATCTAAAAAGACCTCCTTCAAGGAAGACCCCAAGAAGAAACAGACAAAAGACCCTTTCGATTTGGAAGGGTTACAGAAAGTATTAAAGACCATGTCCAACGAGATGATCGACATAAAGAAACAAGTGGCAGAAACTTCTTCGAAAAAGCCCTATAGAAATTTTAAAAGAGGCCCTTCAATGGATACGAAACCACCCAACGCTATTTCAAACGTCGAATCCGAAGAAGAGGAAGAAGAGGAGAGGACCATTGAAGGACAAACCGATGATGAAGAAGTTGTGGAACTGCAAGGAATGTGGGATTTCATCCTCCCACAAGAAGAGGATCAAGAAGCATTTCCAGTTAGCACACGAAGCAAAAACCAACTTGATCCTCCCCAAACTACCCCCAAGCAGAAGGGCGCAAGCCCTACAGTAAAAGAAAAAGTCGCAACAAAGAAAACAACCGCAAAGGCGACTCAATCTAGCCCAGCCCAATCAGATCAAGCACCTCCATCAAAGACACTAATAGTGTCGGATGAAATGGATTACAACATTATCGACGACATGAAAAAGACTAGGGCTAATATCACTCTTTATGAATTGAGCAAGTTGAAACATCAACAGAAGATAATGATGAAAGAATTACACGCCATACCCACCACATCTTTGCCTACAGCTGTAGCTACACACAACATGGGAAGACCCCCAATCAACACGGCCAAAAAGATCGATCCAAATGACATCGCCTTGATTGGAGGAAGATCAAGATCTCACACTCCCCCCTTTTTGCTCACTTATGAAATCTTCAATAAAAACGTGCACAATTGTTTAGTAGATTCTGGAGCTTCAACAAACATTTTACCCAGATCAATATGTGCCAAGTTAAGCGTTCAACCACAAAAATCCGCGGTACGCATAGTTCAGCTTGATCGGTCTCAAGTCGAAGTGATTGGTGAACTTAATCAAGTCACCATAAGATTGTCGTCTAACCCCAAAGTTTGTCAGGTTATCGACATTCTAGTAGCTGATATCCCTGAATTCTACGGCCTAATTCTCAGCAGGGATTGGTCCGAAAAACTCGTGGATACTTCTCAACCGACTGGTCTCACATGTGGTTACCATATAATGGTAAACCAAACCAAATAAAGGTTGAACGAGAATTACACCAGAAATACATAGTAACAGAATTAGAGGGAGAGAATGAAGCAATAGCATATAACAATAGCATCATAGGCAATTACTCAACAGATTCTTTCCTCAGCAATTTCAATGCTCATACATCACCTTACTTAGAAAATTCAGTTGTATCCCAAGTTGAAATTTTTTCCCAAACTGATAATTCAAAGTGCGTAAATTTTGTAGAAGAACCTGCAAATACATCTTTGTTTTGGAAATTATATTTTGATGGCTCTAAATCTAATGAAGGAGCGGGAGCAAGATGTGTTCTGATCAGTCCAAAAGGAAACAAGACAATGCTTACATCTAGACTTGACTTTGATTGCACGAACAATACAATAGAATATGAGGCCTTGGTGCAAGGCTTATACAAAGCAATCGGCTTGAACGTCAAATACCTTCAAGTCTATGGAGACTCTAAGATTGTGGTCAAATAGGTACGCAACACCATACATTGCCTATCAAGTCATTTGAAACACTATCAATCTCTAGTACAAGATCTGACTGAGCATTTCATGGCATTCAATATTTTCTCAATCCCAAGAATTCAAAATGCGAGCGCAGACCTTTTAGCCAACGTAGCCTCTAGACTCATCCCCTCCGAAGATTTTAGCCCAGATAGATTCTCGATAGAATTAATTTTTAAACCGTCCGTCCCTGACAACATTACAAACTGGAGAGTATTCAATGATGATCCTAATATTGTAAATTTCCTCACCTCAGAAGGATCCTACTCCAACCAAATAATTGACGAGGACCACCACGATCAACAAATACAACAAACTAGCACTGATAATGCTATACCAAAATCGGTGGTTAAGTTAGAAGACTTATATGATCTGAAAAGTCAATTTAAAAGGTCTACTAATTCTAAGCTCTGCAGTTCAACTCTGAACTATGAATCAGTAAACCTGGGAACCGATGATAAACCACAAAACGTTAATCTAGGCCACGACCTAACTCCTGAAGAAAAACTAGCATACATTCGTCTCTTGAGACAATACAAAAATGTTTTCGCCTGGAATTACGATGAACTGAAAACATACGAAACTTCCATTATCCAACACACTATCCCTATGATCGACAATAAAAAACCTGTCCAACAGAAACTCAGAAAAATCCACCCCAATCTAGAGAACCAAATAAAGACGGAGCTAAATAAATTGTTAAAAGCTAGAATAATTTTCCCCGTCAGACATTCCAAGTGGGTCTCAAATATGGTACCCGTTAGAAAGAAAAGCGGAGATATTAGAAGCTGCATCGATTTTCGGAATCTCAACAAAGCCTGTCTAAAAGATAATTTTCCCCTCCCTCCTATGGAGCAGATATTACAAGCAGTAGCAGGTTCAGAATTAATGTCTTTTCTGGATGGATTTTCAGGATACAACCAAGTGCTGGTACATCCCGATGATCAGCTAAAAACCACGTTCCGAACCAAATGGGGCACATATGCATATCGAAAGATGCCATTTGGTTTAATCAATGTCGGCGCTACGTTTCAAAGAGCTATGGACATCGCATTCAAAGGTTTAGTCAACAAAGCCGTAGTGATTTATTTGGATGATATAACAGTATACTCAAAGAAGCGAGGCGACCATCTCAGAGACTTAAAACAGATCTTTCAACGATGTTTAAGGTATGGGATTTCACTTAACCCAAAGAAATCTTTTTTCGCATTAAGTGAAGGGAAACTTCTAGGATTCATAGTATCAAAATCTGGTATTCACATTGAACCTGATAGAATCAAAGAAATTTCCGAAATATCCCTGCCTCATAATAAAAAGGCCATGCAATCTTTTCTTGGTCAAATCAATTTTGTGAAAAGATTTGTCCCGGATTCTTCAAGAATCGTTTCCCCTTTGCAAACCATGATAAAAAAGAATTCAAATTTCAAATGGAGTCTGGACGAACATGAAGCATTCAATCTGATCAAACAGGCTATCATTAATGCTTCGTCTTTAGCAACCCCAAATTTTTCAGAATCTTTTATTTTATACACATTCGCCTCAGAAAAATCCTATGCCGCAATCCTAACTCAAGCGAATCAAGAGAAAGCGGAAGCTCCAATCGCATTCTTTAGCTCTAATTTACAAGGAGCTGAACTCAATTATTCAGACGTAGAAAAACAGGCGTATGCCGTTTTCAAAGCGATCAAGTATTTCAGACCTTTCTTACTTAAAACCCATACCAAGGTCATAGTACCGTTTCCAGCGGTAAGAAATCTTTTAATAAAGAAAGATGTGGGTGAAAAAAGAGCGAATTGGATCACAACTTTACAGGAATACGACCTTGAAATCAAACCAGCAGGCATTGTGAGAGGCCAAGGCTTCTGCAAAATGTTAGCTGGAGCGTCACATATTCCTGAAAGCTCGTCTGAGGAAGTACAAACGTATGAGGTAAGCCTAAACGATATAGAATATTTATACGATGACACCATTTATTATCTCAAAAACGGGTATGCTCCATCTCACCTGGATCACACTAAGAAAAGAGCCCTGAGATTAAAGGCTAAACAATATCAGCTCATAGATGATGTTCTGTTCAAAAGAAATTATGATTCTGTGCTTCTTAGGTGTCTCAAGAAAACTGAATCCGAAAAATTTTTGCAGGAACTCCATGATGGACCTGCAAGCGGACATTATGCTGGAGATGCCACCGCACACAAGATCTTACGAGCGGGGTATTATTGGCCCACATTGTTTAAAGACTCACACAATTACGTGAGGAAATGCCAAATCTTCCAAACTACTCCAGGAAGACAAAGGAAACCGTCCATGCCACTCCAGCTGGTAAACATTGAGCAACCATTCAGTCAATGGGGCTTGGACATAATAGGTGAGATCGTTCCTCACTCTTCTAAGCAACATAGGTATATCCTCACAGCAACTGATTACTTTACTAAATGGGTAGAAGCAGTACCTCTCAAGACAGCTAATTCTGAAAATATCATTGAATTCATTGATCAATTTATAATCACTAGATTTGGATTACCATCAGCTTTAATTTTTTATAATTTTTCTTACTTTTCTGGAAATGCAATGACCGATTTTTCACTTAAAAGAGGGTTTAAACTAAAATGTTCATCCAACTACTATCTGCAAGGAAACGGATTGGCTGAATCAACAAATAAAAACCTAATCAGGATTATTAAAAGGACAGTTGACCAAAGCCAGAAGAATTGGCACAAGACCTTGGTAAACGCTTTATGGGCAGATAGAATAACGAAAAAGGCTTCAATCGACACTTCTCCCTTTAACTTAGTTTATGGGAAGGAAGTGGTTCTTCCAACCCATTTAATGATTCCTTCCTTGTCTTTAGTACAGTACATCGATGAAGTATCTACTTCCTCCTTACAACTTAGACAGATGGGAATAATTAAATTGGAAGAACAACGAGAGCAAGCTAAGAAAACTCATGCTCATCACCAAGCACTAATAAAATCCTCTTTTGACTCAAGCATAATAACCAGAAAAAACTTTCAGATGGGAGATCTAGTCTTGAAATGGGACAAGGCTCACGAAGAGAAAGGCAAACATACAAAGTTCTAGAAAATGTGGCTTAGTCCTTTTCAGATTGTAGAAGTCATAGGCCCGTCAACGTTTGTGTTGCAGGATTTAGTAGGTAGGAAGGATTCCTTGCCTGTTAACGGACAAATCCTGAAAATATACTTTCCATGAAAGATAACTCTTCAAATTTTTGTAGGATAGTTTTGTTTTTTCTTTCTTAGGAATAAAGCCAGTTGTAAATGATTACTACAGGGATTAGCGTTAAATTGGACACTAGATCCTTTGTCAGATCTTGTTTTTATTTTTCACTTGTACAAACAGTAATTTTTTTTTCAAAAAGATCTGATCTTTATTATTGACAAATAGAGTCCAACTTTACAATAGATATGATACTAGTTTTGACTTCAAATTTTTTTATCAAAGCAACCTTTGGAAAAAAACTTTTTTTGTATCAGCACAATGAAACGTATCAATTATAAAATGGGCACTCTCTGTAAAACTGCTATTTTTCGAACTCTATTATTATCGTCCAGAGCTTTCTTAAGGAAAAACAATGGGTTCCTCCCTTCTAAAGGAAATTGCAGCATTCAGAGAAGTAATCCGAGAAAACAATACGTATCTCAAAGAATAAGAGGTCTCATCACGATCCGGCTTATCATGATCACAGTATTATAACTTGTTGACCTTGCGAATACTGTCTACCAAAACATGGAAACAACTTAAGATTGTTCCAATCAAAATACAAGGGGTCTCATCACGAGCCAGCTTGTTCAGCAAAAGTGTAAATCAAGTGAATGACTGTGTCATAAATTGGCCATCAAACCAAGACATTGTTCTTTGGAGAATAAAAAAAGAAAAAGTATAAAAATGGTTTTCTCTCTGAAAAAGTTGTAGATAACTTCTAGTAGGATAAAGGATCATTGCTGGGTAACAGGTAACCCTGTCGAGGCTATGGACACCTGCGGGTAGCAGAGGCTCTACCTACGGTAAATGAGCATATTTTAAATGACCAGCATAGCAGTGATGACCTCGTTTTATCTTTTAAAAAGAAACCAAGTAATGGCTGGTGTAAATACAAGGGTTGAACCATAGGAGGCAAACAAATGGAATGCAGAAAGGTTGAAATAAAGTATCATTGATAGGATAAGAAAAACGTACTCTATCTGTCCATAACAAAGTTTAGACTGACAAAAAAAATTTCTGTTTCGGAAGTTGAAGTTCAATAGAAAGTCAGAGATAACTAGTTCTTCCCAGCGAATCGCCATTGTTGTGGTCACCAACAACCCCCCTCTTTTGTTTGGTATTAGCAATAACACCGAGCAAATAGGGGACCCTTAGTAAAAATTCATCAAAAAATCCCCTTGAATATTTTTGTTTTTCCTTAGAATCTTATAGCAGCAAAGCAAAAGAAACACCTTTTTCTTTATAAGCGTATCAAACCACGAAGAAGCGATGCTAAACTCATCGCATCGCGTTTACCATAAGTGCTCTTAATGGGAGAGGTTTAAGAAATCCTCGACGGCCGATGTGCAACGTCGCATATCGCAACAGCCGTATAGAGTGAGACACAATGACTAATATCCGCGATGTGCGATTTGCGATCTCTGATCCACAATCCGCGATCTGCGATGATTCGATATTTCCATACCACAATGCTGTAATACAAATATGCGATCTGCGATCTGCGACGAAGCGTGAAATCTTGCTTAGCACAACATTCAAAGGAAAGCTGTCCTTTAACCAGAATTAGGCGCGCGCCTATAAAAATAAATTAATGATCGTACGAACGACTACTTTTCATTTTTCGAAGAGTCAGTTCACTTTGAATGTCATGATTATACACACGCAACATCTGAAGCTTTCATATCAAACTTTATTTTTCATTTATTCTTTTCCTTCACGCAACTATAAAACAGGAGATAAAATGGAGTAATTTTTCTTTTGCAGGAAACATCTAAGGAAAAGAGGAAAGCGTCGATGTTTAGAGGCCACAAAAGAGACTTCTTCAGAAGTAGGAACTACATACGATAGGACATCTGAAGCTCAGAATCAAAGGCACACAAAAGTAGCATGACTACAAAGATACCTGAAGCTTACACGACAGAAAAGCCCAGAATGAAGAACAAAGGCAGTTTCCAATCCAGAGAATTGCACGAGAAGTAAAGTCTTCTAACTCATCAAGTCATTCACAAAGATAGAAAACCAAAATAGCAAAAGCAGATCCAGTTCGAGAAAAATTCGAGTTATTACCAAGTATACATTCAGTCGGCGGGAGATTCTCTTAAAATATCTGATACTTATCAAAAAGGTGGTGCCGACCCTTGTTACTTCTATTTTGTAACACGCACAAAGGGAAAGGCAACCAACCGACCCCTCTCGGTCGAATGCTGCACACTCACAGTGCTAAGGAGAAAATACAGAAATAGTTCAAAGTTAGATTTAATTTTAGGAACAATTTGCTTTATCAGAGGGACGATCATTTGAAAACCGGATCCCAAATTTATGTAATCAAGTTAATTAGTTAGCAGTATTTAAACCCTTCTCATGCATTTAGAGAAGGGTCCAGAGATTTGTCAAAAACTCATCCTTAGAACATGCACTTTTGCGCCCTCAGAGGTGGTTTTGATGAATGGATGGATCAAGGTTTATCAATGTTTGTGTCTGATATCTGCTACTGATGTTGCGCTTCTGTACTCTTAGTGGATGTTAGAACAAGGAGAGATAAATCATTGTTGCTTGAAGCTTATGAGTGGAACCAGTCATAAATGGTACTTCTATCTCTTGACTATTTCTGCTTATGTTGTTTAAGTGATTTATAGTTTCAGTTGTTTATATGTCATTATATGAATGTATGGGTTATCATTTGGCACTTTTGTACGGTGGAGTCATATTGTTTGTATCTGACATATAAGTAACTTATTATGCGATCTGCTGCTCATAACTGTTTTGCCTAACTTCTTATGCAAAATAGTTTATCTCTAATGATTTCTGTTCTTATGATAGCTGAATGATCTTTATTATCAGTTATTATTCGAAATCTTTTTAGATCGCATAATAGCAAGGAATACACCCCGGGTTAGTGTAGATTAGATGTATTGTTTCTTATTAGGCTACAATAGCATAGTGTTAGTTTAAAGAGTCTAAATCAGATTTGCTTTGAATTTTCCTTAGATTAGCATAGTTCAAGCTCTACACACACACACACACACACCCAAGGTCGGGAAACTGGTCTCATTATCCCCAGTCGGACCCACTATACCAAACGGATAAGGAGCTGCCAACCAAGGTCTGGACCGGGTGGGTATCCCCCTTATTATAGACCCAATTTTCGGGGCTTCAACACATTCCAACATGTAATTTGCAAAACAATATACTATAGGTTGCAGAAGTAGCAAGTGTCGGCTCGTCGCTTAAGGCTCCAAAGAACAAAGGTGAAGGACATGGAAGCGATAACTTTTTAGGATGCTTGTGATGCAGACAGGGTACAGAGAGAGTTGTAGATTATTTTTCATGCTTTTGGAGGACCAAAATCTCCTCAGTGGGGAAGATTGATCCACGTGTCTCCAGAGAGACACACGACAAAGAGGGCATATGAACACTTGAAAATTAAAGTGCTCAGAATGACTTTGATGCAGGAAAATAGCGTAGATTTCATCGTCTTGATCGTGGAGGTGCAAATTGTTCATCAAACCGAGCTCGTATGAGGGAGAACGGGCCAGTCAAAGTTTTGGTCAAAGTTGGTCTGTGGGCCAGGTTTAAGTGTCCTACAATTTGACCGACCCCGAGGCATAAACCTAGCTCCTGAAATCGATTGAGTTTGTTGCCTCGTTAATTTTCCCAATGACCCTTATTTTCTAGAAGTTTCAAAACAACCTCCCTCTTTATAAAAATAAAAAACATAATTGTTATGAGGTGGCAGGTTGCCACCCCCACCACCCCAAAACTTCATAACAAAATTATATTTATTATAAGGTTGATGGGCCATAACTCCCAGCCTGCCTAATCGCCCCAACCCTTTAAACTAATTGCATATATATGTATGTTAAGGCCGAGGGCCATAACCCCCACCGGCCTAATCGCAATCACAATCAAAATCAAAATATATGGTTTCAGGATCGACGACCATAACCCCCACCGAACCCTCCTCCATCACACATATTATTAAAACATTGTATATCAAGGTGGGTGGGCCACTGGCGGTGGACCCGACCCACATGCTATCGCCCCAACCCGATATATATGTCATCGATTACGATTATTAAAATATGTCGACACCATGCTGATCACCGATTTTATATTGCCAATATATATATATCATAATATATATATATATATATAATTATATATATTATAATATATATTATTATATAAATATTATATATAATATAGTAGATATCAGTGAAACCCCTTAAATCGTGCCGATTTTTTATGTGCCATAATATGTATATCGTTGATACCATACGTCGATCGCCGATTTTGGAAAGCGCCAATATTTACTGTGTCGACAACAGTTAAGGGTGCTAAGAGTTTGTGCATGGTTTAAGGGGTGGGCCACCCAATGCGGACCCGACCCCCATTAATACATCTTCATAAACTTCTATATAGAGGGGTGGGATTTGATCCCCCGACCCCTCCTCAACCATATGCCTCTTTTGCCAATGCACCAACCGATTCCTTGGTTAATCCACTAGTAAATTTATTTAAATAGTCATCTTCACCAGTGCATGTAGTTTGAGACAGGGGAGAGACTACAGGTACACAGTTCAAGGAGGGAGAAGGAAGACATGGATTTCAAGGCAGTTAATTAATATTTTAATGCAGGAACCATGAATTTTGCAGGAGGGAAAAATTCACTTTATCATAATTTAATAGATTTTATATGGTTTTTACACCTCTCGTTGCCACTAGCACAACTGTGCTGTCCATTTCTCCATCAGAGTTCTGCATTTTTTGGTCATTTCCAGAATGCATGTGGAACCATGTTTCCTTTTTTGGTCATTTACAGAATGCATGTGGAACCATGAACCATGAAATTTTCTCAAGGAGGTAAAATTTTGACATTTCAGAATATAGTCAAGTTTATACTTGTTTTTCATGGATTTCCATAGGGATCACAATGGTGAGATCACATTCATCATCTGAGTTGCAGATTTCCAGTCCGTCCATGGAGCAAAATCTTTGAGGAATCTTGGGGGAATCTAAAAGATTCCTTGAGCCCAAAATTCTCAACTTCTCAGAATTCGGATTTTGGATAGTCGATTCAGCACTACTCAATGCCACAAATCTGATGGTGTCTTTAGATTTCTTATTCTCTCATTTCTTCTTCTAGTCACTTTTCTAATTCCCAATGTAGATGTCCACATTCATGTGTGAGTAGCTATTTTCACATGATCGATGCTTTGAGATCGATGGTCCGAGCAGCTTCAGCAGTGTGACATCCACTTATTTAGATGGCCCTTAGTGGTGAGGTATATGATGTGTTCATTTACTTCTTCTTTATGCATTATACTGCACAGATCCTTGATTGATGTTGATGCAGGATCTTGTTTATTACATGTTGTCATGATTCCTTGCTTGATTTGATGCAGAATCTTTTATGTACTTGTTGTCATAACTCATCATGTTATGCTTTGAGATCCCTTGTTGTATGTTGTTGGGATACTCTTATTGTCATCATGCATGTTTTTTGAGATCCCTTTTATGCCATGTTGGCGGGATATTTATCATGCATGTTTTTGTGTCATACTGATAGGAGTATTTTGACTGAGAGTTCCTATAGTGGAACATCTCTTAGGGCCACTCCTGCATGAGGGCATTTTTCCTTTTATGATCGCGACATCATCTCTTGTGTACATCGTCATTATTGACAACACTTAATGCAGCGGCCTACACCATCTTGACACTGGGGCCCAGAGACGTAGTCCCTCCTGGACGAACTCTGTTATCAACGCTTATGTTTTCATGTGTTGATGATTGTTATGTTCATCTTCTTTACAGCATGCAGGTGTATTCATTAATGTTCTTTTAAAATGCAATTTAACACATCACGAAAGTAAAAGGTCTTGGAAGGGTCCTTCTTCACACCCAGAGCTAGATAAGGAAGCCATCTTAACTTAGTTATAGTGACGAGCCCTAGAAGGATACCAATCTACACGAAGGCAGATCTGAACCCATGAAAACATAGAAACCACTTATCACATATCCTTGGATGCAAAAAATTGGTTCTAACATCCCCCAATACTGCTTTGGGTGAGATTGCAGCTTGCGCTGTGCAGGTTGTTGCTAAAAGGGCTAGAAGTTGTGGGTTTTGTTGGTTGGCGCAAGAAACTTTGAACTTAGGACAGGCCCCCTTAATCCAACATATGTTGATTGCCCCCAGTGCAACGTACAACATGTGGAGGTCTTCATGCAAATAATATAACACATACCCAACTTTCTCTCATTTGTTGTTTTATTTTAATACAAAGGGTCATAGGAGTACATGATCAAAAATCCAAGGAAATAATTCTCACTATTTCTCTATACCAAGAGAAATTTTTAGTGCTCACAGATTTTGTTAATAAATTTGTAACATTCTTCCAAATTTTCACCTTTACCAGTATCACCTTCTTATATTCAATCATATCTCTCATAAAAGTGATATTATACATCGATATTTTTTGTCTTTGAATAATAAGTGGGGTTCCTTGCTAGGACTATTGCATCTTACTATTGCAATCTATCCTTAAACCTTGTTTTACCAACCCAATACCAGAACACAATATATATATAATCATACTACTTCCTTGCTTTCATTAGTGGCTACCATATATTCAAAATCTATAGTAGAGTACCACCACAAACTATCTCTTGTTCATTCAACTAATTGCTCCTCCAAACAGGTCAAACACATACCCAGTTGTAGATATTTTGCAATCTAGATCTCTAGCCCACTCTACATCCACAAAGTCATGTATGTCAAACACTCTATTATATATTGGTACTCCTTGGTGGCACAATTCATAACTAGTAATTCCTTGTAAATACTTGAAAAAACTCTTTATTGTTTTCTAATTCACCTTCCTCGGTTTTGATATATACTTTCTCGATAATTCCAATACATGTGTGATGTTCAGTCTAGTACAAACCATTAAATACACCATACTTCCAGACATACTAGCATATGAAACATAGGACATGTCCCCTTCCTCTCCCTATGTCTTTGGACACTTATTTTAAAATAACTTTACACCTATATGGATAGGGACCTTTATTGATTTTCATTCATTTATATTAAACCTTTACAATATTTTCTTGACATACTTCCTTTTATTTAAGAAGGGTTTCATGTTTTCTTGATCTCTTTTAATTTCCATGTCTAAAACTAAATTTGTAGAACCAAGATCCTTTATGTCAAATTTAGAGGATAACTGAGTTTTCACTTCCTTGATGTTTTCCATGTCATTTTATTAGGTCCCTATAATACTAGTGTATTCCCATATTATTATTGTGAATGTATCCCCTTAGTGTTATTGTTGTATCCATGTTGTACCCATACTTTTATTATTGTGCCCCATAGAATCTCACTATTGTTATTGTTGTGCCCTTACAGTATTATTGTTATGTCAGCTATGATTATATTGTCACCCCTTAGACTCCTATATATAGAAAGGATGCCTTGTCATTTGTATCATTCAAGAATTGCTAATTTGTGTAATGTAAAGGATTCTTCCCCCTCAAAGAGGCTACGCTTTAAGTCGTTGATCTATCTCTTTCTTCTATTTTGTGAGTTGGTTGCATAACAATTGGTATCAGAGCTTTGGATTTAAGGGTTTCACTGCTCGAAATAGGTCATCGTGAAATTTTCACTATAACCTTTTTTATATGAATTTCTAGAAGCTGAAATTAGAACCCATTTGAGATCAAATAATGATGAACCTCTGTTACCGGGAATAGTGTACACTCAGAGCTGCTATTACCACTAAGACTGGTAGCTATCTTAGAAACAAACAAGTAAAGTCTACTTTCACTTTCCTTTATGAAAATAGATAAGAGTGGCACAAAGGACACCAACCTTAGTCTTGCGCTTGTTTTCCTTGCTTGATTCCTCTCCTTCTTGATAGATCTTTGCCACTTCTTCTTTGTCTGCTCAGCTTCAAAGAGCACTTGTGGAATCAAAGTAGCATACTATTATCGAAGAACAGAGATCTATATTCACAAATAACACAGGACCAGATATGTGTTAACCATACAAATGCATATACAATCAAACATACAAGAATATGGAGGAAAACTTGAATAGCTTTATTAATATCAAGAAAAGCAGGTGGATTACAACCGTATGTTCTGACCCAGCATCATCCTCCAGCAAGAAAGCCCTTCTTCACCTCAAGTAAAGCTTAGATCACCCAACACTATGAAGTTACACCAGAAAACCAACAACACTTCTCTACAAGATACAAGATTCCAGCCTCTGGATCTCTGTGATGAGGGATCCATATATAGATGATTGTAGGGAGGTGAGTCATATTCTGGGGTTTTGATTGGTGTCTTCTCTCTGATAGTTCTTGATTCCACTTGGAGACTGATGATCTCTTACTCATCCCTAGTTGAAAACAGAGAGGCAAGTGTCAGAGGGGAAGCTTCTGGAAGATTCGATGATCTTCCACCTCACAAACTGTCTCTGCCATTTGTCCATTCTCGCCCATCGCACCCTATAGAGGGGCCATTCAGTATGCATCGCACCATTTACACTGGGAAGGTGATATGCATCGCACCCTGTGCACTGGGTATTCAATATGGTCCAGTATTGACCATTTCTAAGCAGTTTTTAGTGGAGAACTTCTGGTAGATGATGTAATCGGCTGACCTTGTTCCATTAGGCACTGAAGCAACACTTTTAGGGACTTAGGAGCCCTCATTTTATGGAAATTTATGATTGGGGTTGCAGTGCCCAAAAATTTCTATAAATTTCCCCCCTAAAGCATGAGGTCGTTAATCTTTTGATTTCGGGTGAAATGCTTTACCATGAGGATCCGAAGTTTTTTTGGCTGGGAGGCGACCTGTAATAAGATACAATACAATAAATTATCTTCATAATATCTTTCATGATCTAGCTGAGGCGAGCATTCCCATGCTCAGCTTTAGAAATTCATTTTCATGTACATAGGACAGACAATCGTCTATGTGGCAGATTGATGATTCGGACTAATCATCCTTTGATTTGGATGATCATCTGTTTGGAAATGATGTACATTTGATATATTTATATTCCTGAATATATCGCAGCCCAGATGGATGAAACTAGATCCGGGGTCTTCAGAACTCATTCGATCTTCACTCAGAGTTCAAGTTGATCCATGTGAAAAATGTTCTGGAGTCAAACATCGAAAGACATTGCCTGATTACTAGCCAATGATGTCAGTTGTTAATAGGCGCGAGAGGAATCACCAATAATGACAATGACCCTCAAGGTACTACAGTACAATTCACGTGGTGTGAAAAAGGACTTGGCGTCAAACACCACGCAAAATCTTCTGGTCGAAGGCCATT
Organism: Pinus taeda; assembly: GCA_000404065.3. Classification (NCBI taxonomy): domain Eukaryota; kingdom Viridiplantae; phylum Streptophyta; class Pinopsida; order Pinales; family Pinaceae; genus Pinus; species Pinus taeda. The sequence continues at coordinate 96,397 of APFE031090895.1, read as the reverse complement.
GATGTAAACCTGTCGCCGAAAGTGAGAAACTTGCCATTGAGGCATTGCAGCTTCAAAGTACTGAAAAGGGGGTTTCCTTAAGTCAACTTCTTGGATAATGAGCTGATGTTGCAAGAAGTGAACCCGTGTAGGAGGGCCTCTAATGAATCCCACATCTACGACACGGAACAGAGCAAATGATTTTGGAGGTGAAAACAATCTGATGATACAGGGTTCAGGGTGGTGGTCATGAAAGAATGGAGCGTGAATGTATTGCAGCGGATGAGACATAGGTGAATTCTCTGAGTGACTTCTCTTGAACATATCTATGACATTGACGATGGATTGGTAGCGTTAACCCCAAATATGGATGGTGTGACGAACCAATGGTGATATGATCAGTGAACGGAACAACCCAACCCGACTCGTATGCAGAGAGAAAGTGTCATGTTCAAGAGCGACTTGCTACCAATAAAGTTTCTTCAAGTTTTCTTCCCCATTTTCCCCAGTCATTGCTGACCAGTACCTCTTTATTTTTGTCAAGCTTGAGGAGGATAACATATGCTTGTTCTATAATCCGCCCTTCGGGCGAACCTGTCGCTATATTTTAGCGAGTCTAGCGACAGTGAAACTCTTTCTCGTCCATTTGGATGAGTTTGTCGCTATTAGGTTTTAACGAGTACAAAGATAACTCGGTCCCTTTAAATTTTAGAGAGTCTGAAAGGAACGAAAAGGAGACTCCAACGATTCTTTTTCGTCATGTAATCCCTTAAGTAGAAAAAAAAG
>APFE031090895.1:78773-90921 GCA_000404065.3 Pinus taeda | reverse complement strand
TTAACAAATTTCTTTTCAAAATGAAGTGAAGATAAGGGCGACACTTTGCGATTTCGAAATGAAAATTTCTTTTTGACACTTTAAAAACTACTAATTCAAATCATATACAAGAGTAACAAAATAATCGACTATCAAGAACAATGGGATTCTCTTCTATGACTGAAAACGACCCTTACAACACTTTTAGATCAAGAAACGACAGTTCGACTACGCTACTTCTTTGCAAAAGAGAACTGAAAATGGCGTACAATACATAAAAACACTTACAGTTCTTTGCACAATAGAGGTGGAATGATGGAAGAGAAGGGGGTTTTCACAGAGATATACTGACCATAGACAGCAAAACTCCTGAATAGAACTGAAAATAGTGAAGAAAAAACCATAGTCTGAAGGTAAAGTTAACCTTCCGTGACCATCGCACCTATTACACAGGGAAATCAGTATGCAGCGCACCTACTGCACACGGGAAGTGCGATGCATACAGACTGCCTTGAAGGGAGGGTGCGATGGTAGTAGTGCGAGGCTTTTAATCAGTTTTTGCTCACAATTTGCAATTCAGTTCAGGGATTTAGGCCGAGTAAGTGATGCTCAGTAAATTTAAATCACAGGGGTTGATCTAAGGATGTTACTAGAGCCACCACTTAGGTCAATTAGAACGTTTGCAGATTGATTGTTTAATTCATAAACAAAACCTGTGTTAGCACCTAAATCCTCCTTACGCTGAAGGAAGGCAAAATTCAGGGTAACCACAAACCACGCTCAATCTGGTAGCTAGCCCTACCAGAACAAGAGAGGGCTCTCTCTGAGTCACACTCAGTGAATAAATAAAACTAAATGATCTGAGATGACTTACAGTGAAATTTGATCTTAGGCTAGTAAGTAATTATGGATACAAGAAACAATTTTTTATGAATGACTGAGTTTTTTGGGATGGCATGGGACCAACGGACAGCAATGAGCAGAGAATTTAACACAAAGGCACAAATTACTTCATGAGGCAAGACAGGCAGAAAGTCTAGAAATTTAGGTTTGAAATAATGCGGAATGGAAATATTTCTTAGGAGGGTGAAAAGGGCATGGACAACATGAATCCTTTTCAACAGAAGAAGAACACTGAACATGAAATTTTCCCACAGGCAAAGCAATAAAAATGAATTCTACCTTATCTAACTTAGAAAAATTCACTGGAAATTAATATAAAATGAACTATGAAACATAACGAAATACATATGAAACATAAGAGACACATTTGCTACACTCAAAACCACATGAGTCTCATGAAACAGAGCCGCTGCCTTTCATTAATCCTCTGTCAAAATATACAATGAAGAAACAGAGTTTCTTTCCCACAGTCTCCGAGAAATTACAAGCCAACCAACCCTTTGCAAATAGTTTGCCTACAATATATAGAATATGCCATGACGAAATAGAACTACCAAGGGTTGGGGAGTTTATCAAATCATTACAAAATGGAGATGGAAAGCCAACCATTAGCTACAGGTGCAGCGTTACAAAGATGACAAATGGCTTGGGTGATCGTTTGCCTTCCTTTGCCACTTGGAAAGAAGCCAAACTCTTTAAACATTTCCTTAGTTTCCAAAACAAGTGAAGTGTAGATGAGCAGGCCCACTTGGAGAAAGTCACAAATCGAAATTTCGCGAAACAGAGGTGAATTTGGTCTTTTTCTCTATATGCACCGTGCCACTTTGGAGGCTGTTTTGAGGCACCTGCAGGAGTCCAAAATGTAGCCAAGTGTGCTTGTTAGAAAGCTTGGCCTGTCTACTTTCCAACCCAAGTGGAATTTCTGAATTTGGTGCCCATTTTCCCTCCAAATATTCATTCTCCCAAGACTGCTTCCTGTGTGTCAAAATAGGGGCAGAGAGGTCATTGTTTGGGTGCTTTTGGCCTCCTGGAGACTCAAATCATGTCCAAAATTCTTGTCCAAGCACCAGTAGTCACAATTTTTCATGCTGAATACTCAAGCCATTTGTCATTTGGAGCTCCCAATCCTAAGCGTCGCGCCAGTGGCGCGACGCATAGGGAGAAAAAACCTGTGTTGTGACCAAAAAATTGCCATGTGACCAAAATTGCCCCAAATTTCTTGAAATTTGGGCTGGAGGTTCTATAAGAGGCACTATGCTAGGCCACAGAGGTTTTAGCCAAGATTCGAAGCCGATATTACTCGTTTTGCCTCTTTTGCCTCTTTGTTGCTTTGCTCAATTTTGCCTTCATGCTCCTTATCCGAGCCTTTGAACTCATGTTCCGTGCCCTATAATGATAAACCATCCACCTCAGTATGGTTTTGTCACTATCGTCCTTCTCCAGTAGTCTCTCAAGGTGGATGTTGATGTGCGCGAGCCAAGCCTCATGATCGTTGTTAATCTCTTGCTCCAAGGTAGTGAGCTCGATCCTCCTTTGTTGGATAGATTGTCAATTCTCACGGATGCTTTGCAGCTCCATGATCTCATGCTAGTCCTCAATTTGTTTGTTCCTCTGCTCCAAATACCTGATGATCCATTTGGCCCTCTCCAAATTGAGTGACAAGTCTTGGATCTCCATGTTCTGCTCTTGGATGGTCATCCTAAGTTTGGCACTCTCCACATCTGCATCATCATCCTGAATGAGGATGAAGTCGGTCTCCTATTCACCTGATTGCCCCTCGTCATGCATGGGCCTCTTGCCCTTGTCATGTACCTGTGTATCGATGCTGGAAGTGAGGCCCCTTCCACCCCGGGTGGAGATAACACTTGCTTTGCTGCTGCAAACAAGTGCCTACTGCCTCTCTGATATGTAACGAATACTGTCATAGTAGTGGTCTCATGGCGTTCATACTCATGAGAAGGACCACCTATCTCATGCTCTACCTCGATAATACCTGTGAAGTGACGAAGAGGTCACGGGAGATGAAGTCCTCCCAAGCAATGCCTTGTAATCCCAACTAATGATCCACCAAAATCCAGATAAGAGCAAAGTGATAAACACTGTTAAGTTGCTGCTGAGGGGTCTTATGCTGCATGAAGGTGTTCATCCTCTCTATGTTTTAGATTGCAGATTACTGTGGTGTGATTTCTGAATGGAGTTCGGATTTTCTACAGTGTTCATGTTTTGTGGTCGACGTTTCGAGTCTACACCTAGACTCATCATCAGGACAAATTTTGTGAGGAGAAAAGAAGTAAATTGGTAGGTATAAATATGAAAATCGCAGGATGTGAAGACAAATGGCCGACTCTTTGTTTGCTCATTAATAATTTTAATTATTATTATTGTCATTTAAGTCTCTTGTTTATATAATTTAATCACTAAATAGTTATTCCAGTTTTTATATTAATATTAGAATTTAATAATTTGTCTTATTTTATCATTATGAATTATTATTAAATTATTGCTTTATTAATTATTGTTTATGCTTTTTTTTTTGTTAGAACTTATGATATTTGATAATGATGCTATTCATAATTGTTTTAAATGAAACTCTATTTATATCGTTATATACGTTTATTTATTATGTCTTCTTATAATTTAATATTTGAATTATTGTTATTAAAACCTATTTGTTAATTTTAGTTTATTTATGTTAGTATTATTTTTATTGTTATTTAAAATTTTATTGTTTTTTGTGTTTATTTATTATTGGTATTCTTAATGTTATTCTAAATCTTTAATACTTTTTAGCTCATATTTATTATTTACTATTAGCTATAATAACTAATGCTCGTTGATATTCTAATGAAATCAATATATTTAAATGATAGTTGCTTAACTATATTGTTCTTTATGTTATTTACTATGATATTTATTAATGTTCCCCTATATATACTTATTATTATTATCTATTATAATTGATATTTATTTTTATTTGATGATTATGTTATCCTTATTTAATATTAATATTATTATTGCTTCTATTGTTTATATATACCTATAGTTATAATTTGCTACTTCTATTATAATAAAGTGTTTTTATCATTCTTATTTCATTCTTTTTAGATGTTTGTTCTTATTATTTATATTATAGAAATTATTAGGTTTATTATCCTAGATATTCTTTTCATGTCTAGGTCTCTAAAGAGCAGCATGTTTAATTTTATTATTATGATGGCAGGTCAAGAATTTCTAACATCGTTATTAAGATTATTTTCGGGGGTGAGAAAGGGGTTCCAATTTTTTCTAATTTCCATGCCACCATCCCTATTAAGGTTTTTAGGATGTTTAATGATTTCAATAGCTTCTCTAACCTTACGCTTGAATTGGTTTTCTACATTGGCAATGACTTTGGTGTCTTCTAAGCAAATATGATGATTAGTTTTACCTACATGCTCAGCAAGGGCTGAGGATCTGGTTCTTTCATTACGGATGTCTGCACTATGCTCTTTGAGTCTAATCCTGACGGATCTACCAGTTTCTCCTATGTATTGATCCCCACAAGAACACTTGATGATATAAGCTCCTTTTTGCTGAAGATGCTCTTGGTTGTCCTTAACAGATCTCATTCTTTGCTTAATGGTAGACAAGGGTTTGAAAGCAGTCTTAATATTTTTCTTATTGAGGATTTTAGCTATCTTGTCGGTGACTCCTTGGATGTAAGGAAGGTAGGCATTGGAGGTAGGGGTGTCTTTAGTCTTGTTTTTATTGTTATCAGATTTCGCTTTTTGAATGTCTTTGTATATTTTTTATTGTTGTACCCTAGGCTGGAAAAGGTTCTTTTAAGGTAAGAAATTTCTTCATATGTATGGTTAATATAGAAGATTCTATAAGCTCTAGCGAAGAGGGTTTGTAGCACCCCCATTTTTGGGCAGGGTGGTGATGAGAATTTGCATGAAGGTAGTTATCTGTATGTGATTTCTTTCTAAAAACTTTGTGACCAATGCAACCATCCTTCTTTCTAATGAGGAGAATGTCTAAGAACGGAATGCAATTATTTTCTTCAACTTCCATGGTGAATTTGATGTCTTCAGACAAGCTATTGAGATGATCTAGGAACTTGCTTAGCTCATTCTCGCCATGAGGCCAATTGACACTGGTGTCATCCACAAACCTAACCCAGGATTGGGTTTTAATGGATATGAATCCAGCGCCTTATTCTCAAATTTTTCCATGAAAAGGTTTGCTACGATAGGTGAGAGAGGTGATCCCATAGCGACACCTGAAGTTTGTTCAAATATTTCACCCTGGAAGGAGAAGAAGGTTGAGCGAAGATAGATTTCAGCTAATTTTGCGGTATGGGGATCTGCTACATCTTTAACTACCTGAATAGCTTCATCTAGGGGAATTTTGATGAAGAGCTGGACTACGTCAAAACTAACGATTTTATCTCCTGGTTCTAGCTTGGTGTTTTTAATGTGATTAGCAAATTGATTGGAGTCTTTAATGTAAGAGATAGTCTTGCCCACTAGCGGGGATAGAATGCCAATGACGTACTTGGCTAGCTCATAAGTGGGAGACCCTATGGTGTTGACTATGGGTCTTAGGGGGACTTCTTTTTTATGAATTTTAGGGGCTCCATAGATATTGTGGGTGATTTCACTGTTAGGAGTCAATCTCCTTTTTATTTTATCATCAAGGTTGGTTTCTTTAATGGCTTTCTTTACGAGGTTGGAGATTTTGGATATGGGGTTTTTCTCTAGCTTTTTGTAGCTACCACTATTATATAGGTGGTCTTTCATTTTGTTAATATAATCTTCATAATCCATAACGACTGTGGCGCTTCCTTTGTCAGCCTTTAAAATGACAATGTCCTTATTATTTCTAAGACTTTTTAGGGCTTTAAGCTGGTCAGAGCTTAGGTTTCTTCTGGGGGGTTTGGCTTTTCTAAGGATAACAGCGACCTCTTGTCTGATGAGCTCTTTGTCATCATCTTTTAGCGTCTTAATTCCATCTTCAAGGTTGCAAATGATTTGTTCATTGGGGATTTTGTTAGGGGCTAATGCAAAGTTTAGACCTTTGTTAAGGACCTCCACTTCTTCTTTCTTCAGCTCATAAGAAGTGTTGGATACCTATACCAATAGGTTTCATATTTCATGATTGGCAAATTCAAATGCCAAATATGCTCTACTTTGCTGAGTCAAAGATCCCATATTTTCAAGGAAAAGCAAGGTGTGTACATGCCTTCATGCCTATTAAAGTTTTGATGGATGGTCCAACAGTCTAAACTGGATCATGCCATGTTTCAATTTTGTGTTGTAGAATAGAGAAAGGAATCTGTCCAAACTGTTTAATCTTGGCAGATCAGTAGTTAGGCAGAGAAACTAAGGTTCCCAACTGCTTAATATGGGGCCTTGGAAGAAATAAGGGTAGTGCTAGATAGGAAATCAAAGGAAAAATCCAATGTAAAAGAAAAGGCACATAAAGGGTCTGCAAGTCCAAGTGCACCCTCCAAGAAGAAACAAAAAATGATAGGCAAAATAGTTGGGTAGGTAGATGGGGTTGCAGAAGTGGTGTTCCTTCCAAGCTGAAACTTTGCCAGTCAAATACAAGGAAAACAACACAATGGAGAATGTCTAACTTCCCTTTTCCCTTTGTTTATCACTCATTACTAACATCCCTGCACTGGCTGTGATTATGAAAGAGTTCAAGGTTATGTTGGTCCTTATTGGCCTTTAGAAGCCACATTTCTTGTGTAAAGTTCTTTTCATTTTGATCTACTCTTTAAACTAAGTTGTTTTCAAGAAAACTTAGTCATATCACTCGTCATTCACCTTCTCCCTCCATATTAACCTCTAACCTTTATTATCTAGCTCCCTATGTTTCCCTTTCCCTATTACTATAACACCATGGTGTATAAATCCTAAGCAATATATAAATACCCCCTCCTTGGCATTATAGCCATATAGTTCACCTCTAGGGAATTGGATTAACACCTGGTTAAACTCAAGAACCCAAGCCTTACCTCTCTGTCTCCATCAGAACCCATTCTACCCATTCAATCCTTCATTTTGCCATAAAAACCTTGGAAAAACCCCTTTTTACCCTTATACCCGCTCAAAAGTGAAAAATTGCTATAACCCACTTTCCCCGCCTTATCCTAAGTTCGGGACCCAGTTCCGCTGTTTACATGAAAAATTTCATCAAAAACCATTTATCCTAATTTCTAAGGCATATGCGACATTACAAATGAAATCGCATAAAAAATCCAGTTTTCCTAAAGTTTTGGGTTTTTATTTCATATTTATGAAAATACATAGCGGACCGATGAAAAAACATTAAAAATCCCTGAGGGTCCCGCTGGGCGTGATTATCAAGAAAATTATTATTTAAATACCCGCCTGATGACCGTATCGCCCGTGCAGATCCCTGGCCCGATAGTCGTCCGATCGAGCTCCTTTAATCCGACGGTCGACGTGAATTTCGGAGCGGCCCCGACGTCCGACAGATATCGTCGGATATCTGTCAGATGCCGATGTCATGCGGGGTCCACGCGTCGCCCCCAAAATCCATCGGAGCCCCCTCTGATAGATTCCCTGTCGTATAAGAGGTAGCCCGATATCGCGCTACCTATCCGCCTATGTCAGCGCCCTCTTACCGCCTATGTCAGCGCCACGACCGTGCGCCCCGCCCACCACTGGTCCACCTGTCTGCCACCTCACCGCCCCCGTGGACGGGTCATAGGCTGCCACGTCACCTGATGACGTCATGCTGACGTCATCCAACCCGGACCCACCTGTTGACGTCATTTAAAAAAGGCGCCAATGACCCGAAAAAGCCATATTTTGTCAAATTTTGCGCGTTTTTTGCACTTTTTGCAAAAAAAACATTGTTGTGCTCTCTGCATGCGTTTCACGATGAAAACTTCACCAACTTGCTCAAAACGAACAGGAGTTCATCCGCGCGCATACCCACCTGTTGTTCCGACCCAGGCCATCAGTCTACCAGGTATTTGTCCGTGAAAACCTCTCTGAAACCTGGTTTTTCTCTGTAAATGCTAAAAATCACTTTAAGCATAGAAAACGCTTAAAGTCACCAGAAAACTACTTACACACAGCTCCCTCTTAAAAAATTGACGGTCGAATTTCACTAGCCGAGCCATTTAGACTGCAATTTCAGTGAAAAACCCGCATTCTTCGTTCGCGCAGTCGTGAACTAGAAACCATAACCTGCACTCAATTGCTGAGGAAGGTCTATTAGACACTATAACTTGCCTTCTCAAGGAACCAAAACAGTATTTCAATTGCTGTGGACTTGCCCTGTTACCTTGAATTTTCAATTTCCCTCTTCACCCAGGCAGTGCTCTTCCGGCCTAAGAAACATAAGTTTATTTACCAATCAGAATCCAAACAACCATGGAGACTCCAGTTTCACCAGTTTCCCTCAATTTTGCTCCCTTGAATGCCCCTCAGAGAGAGCTGGAGTGGCAGGATTTGGCAGACCTAGACTACCAAATCTCAGAGGACTCCTCATCGAAATGCAAGTTCCACCTTCATCTACTGAATGAGCTTAAGGCCAAACATAAGGATGGGACATACATACTAGGCATTTGGGATTCCTTCCTCCCAATATTTAGGCTCCCTCAGGTCAACCAGTTCCCTGACCAGATTCATCTATGTGCTGTCTGCTATGACCCCATGCAAAGGGTTGTGCTTGACCCTACAGGTTCAGTGGTATTCTACATCACCCCTGAGGCCATTAGAGAGATGCTGCAGTTCAAGACCCAGAAGAAATTGGTCCCCTTGTCTCTAATGGACTTGATCAACCAAGGAGCTAAGATACTAACAGATGCACAAATCTTAAAGCTCAACCAATTGTTCATCACAAACTCTGACACTGTGCTGCACCCTCCTATTTTTGATGTCTACCTCAATCAACTGGCTGTAGACCTTGCATACATGATCAGTGCCATTTTGGGGTACATGTCACTTGAATTTATTGATGAAACTGTTCTAGTAATGATGACTATGTTTTCCCTTGGCAAGAGTCCAATCTGTTATGACTATGCTACATACATTTCAGATAAGATGCATGAGCAGTTCTTAAACCTGTCAAGAGAGAAGGTGTTCAGATACACCTCTTACATCTACCATCTCATTCTTTACTATCAACATGAGAAGTTCTCCTTTGAGATTAATAGAACAGATGCAGCAGGCAATCCAAGGTCAGTGGTGTACTGGACCTCGGTGTTTCACCTCAGCACCTACTCTCCATATACATACTATGAGTTCATAGACCTCTTCATCCATCCAGCCATGTCTTTATTCGTAAGCTCACCTCCTCCAAGACTGACTGATGAGATGCAGAGGATTCTGCAGCTGTCCAAGGTGTATAGCATAGGGGATTGGTACTTTTACCAACACTACACTGTAATCAGAATATATGGGTGTGAGTTACGCCCATACAGGTTGCCCAAGTATGTGCCTATGAGACTGTTTGCCCTGGAATATTTCAGGCAATTTGGAAATGCTGATATGGTGCACTTTGCAGGCAAGGGCAAGAAGGCACAACTAAAGGTAAAAAATCAATTGGGCCACCTTGTCTTGAATAAAAGGGAAGGCTGGAAAGAAGCTGATAGAAAGCTAGAATGCCTTGGCCTGAAAACCAGTTTCCATTGGAAGCCCTATGACCCTAATCAATCCATATCCTTAAGAAGGCTAAAATACAAGCTCTCTAGCTATGACCATGTGAGCATGCCCTACATTGAAAGATTTTCCAACCAACCAAAATGGAGAAGGGGCACACTGGAGGAACCAGTCACTCAAGAAGAATTGAATGAAAGAGCTAGAAGGCATCTATTAAAAACGGCTGACTTGGAATCTCCTTCACAGGTATTTGCTCTGCCAAAGCCTCAAGCAGGAGCAGCTGCCTCATCATCTGCAGCACATCAAGAGGCAGTACAAACCACAAGCCAAGTTCAGAGCAAGGGCAAGGAGAAAGATATGGAAGAGCCACAGGCACAACAGGGACAGGTGCAGCCACCCCAACAGGAACAACAACAATTTAAGGATATCAAGAGCAGAAATGAACCACTAAAGCTGCAACTTTACAATCACCTATTGAAAATGGCCCCTACAAACCAGCAAAGGCTCATGTCTGCTTATGATACACAGGAAGGAAAGATGATCATGAGCCATTTTACACCAACAGTGCAGCAACCATAATCAGCTGCAGACTATATCAGGACCAACCTGGAGGTCCTGCCAAAAGACATCCACCCAATGGATCAAATAGAGCTGCATAAACAGACGGGTGAGATGGTCTATGCCACATTGGCAGACAAGACCCTAGTAAACTACAGGCTGCAGAATAGCCTAAATAACATTGCTGCACAGCTTGAGTTGGAACGGGCTTCCTCTCAAGCTAAGGACAAGAGGATCAAAGCTCTGGAAGAAATTATAATAGAGCTTGGGCATGATCCTAAAGATGTTAAGGTTGTGCAAGAAGTCCTGAAGCTAAGGGATGCTGACATGGCAGCATTAAAAAAGATGTTAAAAATCCCAGCAACTCTTCACCCACAAACAGAAGAGGTTGCCCAGCAAAGGCAGGAAAAGGATGCAGCTGCTCTACTGATGACACTATACAAAGAGCTCATCCAAACTCAGGAAAAGCTGCAAGAATCAGAGGCCACCTTACAAGCAACATTACAGCAAAAGGAGGCAGGACAAACCTCACAGCCACCTCCAGAAACAATAAATCTTGAGGAAATCCCTCAAGCCACTGCCCCTCCCCGCCAACAGGTACAGCAGGCAGCACCATCCACCTCAGCACCAACAATAGAGCAGGCTGAAAGCCTTGACATGCAAAAGCTGAGGAATGAAATCCAAGTTTTGGAGTCTCAGATGTCTGAGCTGAATCAAGCTAAGGACACTCTGGCAAAAATAAATGAAAAATATGACAATTCCAAACAGAATGTGGCTGAAAGAGAGAGGGAGGTAAAGGCTCTCAAGAAAAGGATTACTGATCTAGAAAAAGAGCTCACATTAGACAAAGTCACATCTGAGCTCAAGAGGGTTATATGGGGCCATATTGGCCAATCTATTACAGATTAGTGGGAGTATATTGAGGCCATCCATGAGAAAATAACGCTCATTGGAAAATCACATAGAGAGATACAACGAGCAAGGGCATCTCTAGGCAGTATGCATGAGATTGCCAATAAAATGATAAATGTGCTAAATTACAGGACAAGCTCCCAGCTCATCAAAATGGCAATTGGAAACAGGACAGAGACTATCTCACTAATAAAAAGGGTCCTGACATTAAGAAACCTGATCCAGACCCTGGAAAGAAGAGTCCAGGACATGCAAGCAGACATCAACAAGTTTCAGAACAGGTTTATGGCATTACAAAACAGAGGTCTGCCTAGCCTGCTGGAACCATCAGGAAATTTACTCTCACATGAGAAATATGATAAGAGAGAAAACACTTTTGCATTAAATCAAATCTCAGAGGCAGCCAGTTCATCAACAAAAACAGGACCAATAACAGGGCAGACCCTCTTTAACAGGATAGAAAATCTATTTTTTATTATGAATGAGATCACACATTTTTTTGATGAGCCTCCTCATTTTTATAAATATACAGAGGCCGATGAGACCATGGGGTAAATTTTGAAGCATCAATTGCCTGCACCAGATGTATGGGAAGATTTGATAAGATTACTGTTAAATCAAAGTCAGCAATTGTAATTTTGTTTTTTGAAAATATTTGAATTTTCATATAGAGGAAGATAAAGACACATCAGCAGGTATGCAGAAAGAGGCTGAGCCAACTTAGCACAAGTATTCGGCCACCACAGCAGCATCAGTAGTCACAGGTGACAGGGCCGAGAAACTACAGAAAGATACAACTGTGCAATTCAGCAGTTACACCAAAGCGCTCAAACCGACTCTGTGAGGTCCAAAGGTCAAAATTGTTCTGACAGGAGTTAAGAGCCTTTAAAGTTCATTAAAGATTGTAATAACTTTTCATCTGGAATCTTTGTACGAGTTAATGAAGATATTTTCCCTCTCAGATGACTCAATGCCTGAGATATTTTGTAATAGACTTCTATATATTCCCCCTCGCATTTGATAGCAGGGGTTGGACATTGGATGTAAGAAAACTTTTGATATCTATTCTGCTCCTCTTCTACTGTAAATCTTCAGAGAATTAATACAAAGGATGATGGAATTTCCAAAGCTCTGTGTCTCTTGATGTCTTGCTGGTGTATAGCTGAATGTTG
>APFE031090895.1:12979-49640 GCA_000404065.3 Pinus taeda | reverse complement strand
ACTTTTTCACTGACTTAAAGCAACACTGAATTTCACTTTTCCCTTTGAAATTTTAGCTCAAATGATGAAATTTTCGGCACTCTTTGCAGGGATTGCATGATAGGGAATTTGGCCACAAAAACCATGACTACACCTGAAGAAATCAACTGACGACCTTTTTTTTTGAAAATTTTATCACCAATGACATTGTTTGACTTTTCTTCAAAATAGAGTTTTGAAGAACAGTGGAAGTTTTGTCCACATGACGATGAAACTCTCTGAATCATAACTTTGTAAGGGCCTCACTCTGGCTTGCATGGCTTTATTGGACATGTTTGAAGACCAAATTGATTAATCCCTAGACCTAATGATCGAAAATGACTTTTGTCCATTAAAGGACCAGACCTTGACTGTGATGGACTTCAGTGATCATTGACAAGAGACCTAAGCCAGCAAGAGCCAGACATGAGGGGAAATGACTAGCATGACCTTTTCCATTAGAGTATGGCATGCGCCTAGCGAAATGTAGCTGAGTGAATGGAGTGGAACTCCTAAAAATGAAATTCATAAAGAGTTTTGATCTCTAAGGGAGGACTGACAAGATCGACTCTAACATTGGCTCCAATGGGGGATGGTAGCTCCTTGGAGGTGCCAAGAATAGCAGATCTCTGGAAGAGCTAGACAGTGCCTTCGTCCATTGGGCTATGGAGTCATTATTTCGAGAAACAACATAGGACTTTGACTCATTTATGAAACTAAAATGACCAAACAAAATTGAATCAAACTTGACATTGAAATGACTTGAAGACTAACTTGACAAACTTAACCAAACTGAAATAAAAATGGTATTTACAGTGATAGTGGAAGCAGTGTTATTAACTCAGAAATGGTACTGCTTGAGCAGCCGACCATTGATCGGCCCTCCTGGACAATCTTCCCTGTTCATTTCCTTCAGAAGAAAGGAATTCTGACCCCAATATGCTGCAATCTTGAAAGGACCTTTCCAAAGATTCTCGAACTTACCGTGCTTACCCTTTTCCTCATTCCTTGCATCCCACTTCAGCACCACATCATCCAACTGAAATTTGTCTGCCTTTGCCTTTCTGTCATAAATTTTCTTGATCTTCTCTTGCAATTTGGATGTGTTCTTGAAAACTTCTTCTTCTGGTCTGTTGCAAGTGGACCATTTGATTTAACCTTCTCTACATGGGATCTTCTTCACTGTCGGCCTCCTGAAGAAGTTTGACTACTGGGGCAGCGAGAGAGGTAGGAAATACTGTATCAACTCCATAAACAATCTCAAACGGTGATGTACCAATGGATTTCTTCTGGCTGACCCGATCTGCCCAAAGTGCATTGACCAACCTCTTATGCCAGCTCTTCTTATTTATTTCCAACAGCTTCTTGATGATGTTGACCAATGATTTGTTCGAAGACTCTGCCAATCCATTACCTTGCAGATGATAGGCAGTTGAGTGACCCAAAATGATATGATATTTATGACAAAACTCAACCATCATTTTAGATTTGAAAGCTGCTGCATTATCAGTGATTAACTTATTCGAGCAACCAAAGCGAGACAAGATGTTATTTTCAAGGAATGAAATGATTACTACATTTATAGCTTTTCTAGTGGGAATTGCCTCGATCCATTTCGTGAAATAATCTGTCACTATGAGGATCCATCTATGATGACCGGAAGAAGCGGGATGAATTTCACCAATGAAATCCAACCCCCATTGCTAGAAAGGGGCACTCACCTCAATAGGCTTAAGTTGCAAAGGCTGTAACCTCTGCTTTCCTTAGAAAATATGACACTTATGACAATGCTTGACCATCTTATATACATCAGCAAACAATGTCGGCCAATAGTACCCTGCTCTCAGAATTTTATTTGCTGTTGATTTCGAGAAAAGGTGACCACCACAGTCTCCTTGGTGGCAGTCCTCCATGACCTTCTTTGCTTCCTTTTCCACCAAACAATTTAACAGAACACCACCGGGGTAGAATCTAGAATGAAAAACTTTGCAGCCTTCAACTTGAGTGTCCTCGCTTTGTTTCTAGTCATGCCAGGCAATGGTGACAAATTTTTAAGCATATATATGATATCTGAATACCATGGAGAAAGAGCAAACATTTCAGATACCTGAATTGACGATCCTTCCTCATTCTCATCGGACATAGCAGCGATCAGATTTATGTCCAAGGCGTGCAAGTTTGATTCGGCCATTAACTTTATCAATCCCTGTCCTTTAGCCAGCTTTGTGGGCTTTATTTCCACATCATATTCCACCAAGGCTGCAATCCACTTGCCTCATCTTCCTTCCGGATCGATCTGCACTAAAACATCTTTGACAACAGCGTTAGGAACATAGGCCAAAATATGAGAATGTAGAATATATACCTGGAAATCTTTCAATGTCTTCACAAGTGCAAGGGCTTGCTTCTCAATGATGTTGTATTTTAAGGTTGCATCTCTTATAGCTCTGTTGAAGAATACAATGGGTATTTCGTGATCATCTCTTTTTTTGCAATAACATCGCTACCATAGTATGCTCCGAAACAAATGAAAACAATATGAAATCTTGAGTGTAGTCCGGGCTGACTAGAACAGGAGCTGAAGAAAGAGTCAATTTAACTAAATTGAAAGATTTTACAGCCTCCTCCGTCCATTTCACTTGGTTGTCCTTCTTAAGCATGTTTGTCATCTCTCTTAGGTGTTCATCAAGATTAGGTACAAAGCGGCATAGAAAATTCATTTTACCATTGAAAGATTGTATCTCTTTCTTATTCCGGGGCAGATCGATTTGCTGAATTTCTTGCACACGTGCTGGGTCAATACGAATTCCATCTTTTGATATAATGTGCCCGAGTAGTTTGCCTTCCTCCATGGTGAACAAGCTCTTCTTAGGATTCAGTGACAAGCCATATTTTCTGCACTTTTGAAAGACAATTTTTAGATGGTACATGTGCTCTTCATCAAATTTGGAAAACATCGTCAAATCGTCCAGGTACACCACCAGAAAGACATCCTTCTCATTTGCGAAATCCAAGTCCATTGCTCGCTGAAATGTGGCACCCACATTCTTCAAACCGAAAGGCATTTTAGCATAATGAAAAGTTCCCCATGGAGTGGTGAACGCTGTCTTGTCTTGGTCATCTTCATGGATAGAAACTTGGTTATATTTGAAATAACCATCAAATAGTGACATACGAGATGCTCCCACTACTCGCTGAAGTATATGGTCCATTTTGGGCAGTGGATAATTATCTTTCAACAAAACTTTATTAAGATTTCTAAAATCAATGCATAAGCGAATCTCACTTGTCTTCTTTCGTATGAGCACCAAGTTAGAGATCCAATCCAAAAATCTGATGGGAACAATGATTCCTTATTTGTACAACCTGTTTATCTCCTTTCCGATAGATGGCAGCAACTTTGGATTTAGCCTTCTCAACTTCTGTCTGAATGGTTTCTAACTAGGCTTGATGGGTATAGTGTGCTAAATTATATTGGTATTGTATGTTTTTAAGTCGGAATAGTCCCAGGCAAACACATCTGCAAATGAAGACAACAAACTAATATATTTGTCCTTGATCTTTGGTGGCAATGCTTTGGACAATTTTACTAATTTAGGATTAGCAGTCGTTCTGATATTGACCTCTTCCACACCCTTCTCTATTGGTTGCAATGTTGGCTTGCGGGCTATATCATCTTGATCAAAGAGTTCTTCTAAAGGTATCAAGCCTTTAGGAATAACGTTATTCTTCAATTGCAACACATCCATTTCATTGATATGCATCTCATCTGTACCATTACCTTTACCATCATCATTTTCTACATCAATTGATATCTCTTTTAACTTGCCTTTGTTTTGCAGAAAATCATCAATCTCCTCATCATCTTGGAAAGCTTGCCAATATCTATGATTGTTTGGAACTGTTGGGCGATGCTTGACATGGATTTCAAATTTATTGTTGGAGTTCATTGGGATCTTCAAACTACTTGCTGCCTTAGCAAGAGCATTAGCAATACTATTTTGTATACGAGGCACACATGTCAAGGTGTATTCTGAAAATAATTTTAGGATGTCTAGAATTGCATTATGGTAAGCCCGCATCCTAGGATGTTTTGCTTGATATTCGCCTCTAACCTACTTGATAACCAATTCGGAGTCGCCATATACTGAAATCCTCTTAGCATTTAGCTTTCTTAGAATATTTAGGCAAGCAATCAAAGCTTCATACTCAGCTTCATTATTCGAACAATCAAAAGCCAACTTGTAAGAGCATACCCGCACGTTACTAGGCACTTTGTTCGGAGCGAAGAAAGGACTGCGTACCCAAATTCCAATTCCAGCGCCATCATTTCCCACTGCTCCATCGAAATCCATGGTCCACAGACCTTCTTCCTCCTCTTGCAAGTGTTGAAAATCTATTTGTTGTGCTTGGTCTACTTGCTGTCCATTATTTTCAGCTGATCACTCAATGGTGCTCTGCTGTTATTGTCCTTCCTTCTTCAAAACTCCTCTGAAATTTTTTGTTATCTCTGGAATATCATCTGCTTCTACTAATTGACTATTGATATCATTGAAACTATCAAAATACAAAACAAAAGACTCTAAATCTGTATGTACATAATTAATTGGATGATTTATTGGTTTCTCCTTGCTTATAATCATGTATTTCATTTTTTGTTCCCAATACAATTTCTTCATTTGGCCAAACACTGGAATCGTTGCATAGGAGAAATCTAGCTGTAGTGTCCCTTTCAATTTCACTACCCAAGACCTGGAAAGAAGCATGCCAAACCTCGGAGGAATATCTACTACAACAACATCCATCAAATCATTCTTCATTGGGAGCTGATCTAGACTCACAACCAAGTCTTTGATGAGTCCTATACATCTTATTCTGCTGGAATCAAATGAAAAGAGATCACGGTATTGTCGGGTGATGTCCAGACCAAGCTTATCCATATAGCCTTGGGCATGAGATTGTGAGAAGCTCTGGAATCGAACATGTCGTTATGTAACACAAAATCATGCAATCTTAAACTGATATAAAAAGGTGGCACATCACTATCAGGAGACTCACCATTCGATGTTGGCCCAAAAATAATTTTAGGTTGATCATCTTCAACATTCACCATGTCGGACATTGGGTCGAAATTCAGCATTTTAGATACTTGTCCTCTATAACTACTGTTCCTCATTATTTCAATCAAGGGAATGGACACCTTTAATTTAGAAATCTCATTCTCTAAATTAAAAGCGGGAATCTTTTCTACCTCTTTGACTGGGATTTCTTTCCTTTCCTTTTATTTCAATGCAACTTGTTGATGTGATTGTTCTGCTGATGGTGATTTTCTGTTCTCCGGACCAACCGCCTCCTTTCCTTTCCTTTGTGTAACTGATGAATCATTCTTTGATGCCTCAACATCCTTCCTTTTCTGAATTGGTTTGACTGGAAAATCTCTGTTTCTAAGTGAATATCGTTGTTGTTGGGTGGACAAAGCATTCATATAGCCTCTTTGGTACTCATCTGATTCTTGCTCCAAGACGGTGTCATTTGCTAGAATGAAATCTACATCTTTGTGTATAGCCTAACTTTCTGCATACTCCTCATCCTCAGTGAGATAAATAGGCAAATCATCAGGAGTAAAGAGGTGGTTTTCTTCACCTATTATATTCCCGTCCTCATCTGACTCTGGTCCATGCACAAAATTTTGCTACAAAGGTGTCTGTACTAGCTGTTGTGATGTTTGCTCTTGGGCTCGTTGATCTCTCTGTCTTATTCTATATTGTAGTTGTTGCTGACCACGAAAGTTAGGATCTCTAACTTGTGGCTCTGGTTTGTCAAGTTTCACCCTTTCAAGCATCTGCTCTACCTTCCGAAGTAGCTTATCTACTGAGGAAGATTCTTCCTTTCCGGTGACCTTCTTTTCTGCTTTTTCTCTAGCTCTCTTGGTCAGCAGATTTGCTTCAATGCTGACCGCTATCTTCTGCATGTCTTCCATTGTGGACGGTTCTCTTTCTCTCAATTGATAAGCCATGTCAGCATCAAAACCATCCGAGAACTTCACCATGGCTAGTCCCACAGGTGGCCTTAGATGATTTAGAATTTCGTTATAAACTGAATTGAATCTAATGCAATAGTCTTGGACCGACTCACCAACGTTTCTTTTGATTTACTCATATTCAGCCAGAATTTGAAGAGGATTCTTTTTCACTTCCCAGCGGTTTAAAAATTGTCTTTGTAGGTCGGCCAAGGTAGCGATATGGGCAGCCGGCAAACCTCTAAACCATTTCCTCACTTCACCTGCAAATGTCTGTACAAAGACTTTCATTTCCACATTCTCTGCATCGATTTCATGAAGTTCATAGAAATCTCCCATTCTGTCCACATGTTGCTGAGTAGTAATGCCATTAGGGGTGCCATCAAAAAATGGGATTTTGCTTTGATAATCTGCCGGCATATCATCTAAAACTTAAGTCATGTTTCTTCTTGTAGAACATCTTCTTGCAGACCTTGCCTACAGTGAGGGGGAGCTTGGACAGCACAGCAGAGCAGAGAATTCAGCATGTACTCAAGGGGACCATAACCCTTTACCCTTGATGTCAAAGGGGGAGAATGACTTTGAGTGACTTGGGGTTGCCATCAAGTCCAAAGGGGGAGATTGTTGGCATTATGACACAGGTTTGGCACTATGACACAGGTGTTGTCCTTGATGGCAACTCACTCAGATGGAAGATCTCAGTTCAAGCTCTTAGAATGAAAGAAAAAAATATATTCACAGGTTCCTCTTAACCAAGTCATGTGTACGGACGTGTTAGGCGATGAAAAGGCATGTATACGTATGCACACACTTTCATGCAAAGAAAATCGCATACATGTGGGAAAACTTATTTTTGGTCCATGGTATTTAGTCCGTTATATTTGGACCGATGGTTTTGGACCTTGTTATTGCGTCCGAAGTGTTGAACCAGGTATTGGGTCCCTAGTATTGGTTCTAAATGGTTTTGGACCATGGTATTGAGTAAGGCCTAAGACTATAAAATGGGAAAGAGATCATTAGGCAAAGGTATGAACTGAAGTATTGAATATCTTATGAAGAGCAAGATCTAGAATTGGGTTATGGTGCATTGCTGGATCTGAACCAAGGAGGAACCTGAGCGCTAAAAGAAGGATAAGTTCTATTGATGGGTCGAGATATTAAGGCTTTAATAGTAGTATCATTGTGTGATTTTAATCTGTTATAATTGGCGCATGCTTAGATCTATAAATCTGATAATCTGGGTATAACTGATGTCTGATTAAGTGAAAAGGGTGAATTATCTTTTATAGATTTGTACGCAGGTTCGGCACCTCAGAGGCACGTATACACGCAGGTTCAGCAAGTGAAGACAGCGTATACGTTGGTTGGAATTAATACAACTGTGTATATATGTAGGTTGCTACATTTTCAAGTAGCGTATGTCTTATAAAATATGTTTTAGCTGCTTCTGTTTATTACTGCAGTATTCTGGGTTCAGGATTGGTTTCTAGTTATTATTATTGCATTCTCGTTACAACATTATGAGAAGTGATTGGTTGATTTAGTATTGGCTTGTACAAAGGAGATTGGTTGATGCAGATATACTTGATGTTTGATTGATGTTATTCATGTATCGAGTCTGAAAATTTATGAAATGTGGCCCCTGGAAGAAAAGAGAAGGTAGTAGCCTTCTGTAGGTCAACACCTACGTACTAGTACCTCAGCTAGTACAAGAGCTAAGGGGATTGTAGCTCCCTTCCAAAAGAAGCTAGAGAATGAGAGAAGGTTGTAGCCTTTTGCAGGTAGCAGCCTGCGTACTGGTATAAGACTGCACCAATACAGATAAATTGTAAAAAGAAGTTTCTTATTAAAAGAAGATAGAGACGAATTGCAGTAGGTGGTTTTCACCCACATTGGGTTTCCACCTTACATCATGGTGTTCATGTGAGCTTCTTGTGTGTGATGATCTGTTCTGTTTTACTACATCTATTTATTGTTCATATGGTTAATAAAGTTTTGATGCACTAATTAATGATCAACATTTAATGGATTAACAGAATCATAAGTTCTCTTATATACGTTGGTTGCTTTAGACACTGCGTATATACGCAGGTTAACATATCTAAAGTATCATATACATATATGAGTATCAAAATGAAAAGTGTTTGATTTGATAATACCGATTCAACCCCTCACCCACCCCTCAGTATTATTTCCAACACCTTACATCAAAATACAAATGTCCCAGACTCCAAATATTTGCTTTTCCATCCATTGGTACGGTTGAAGTTGCCATGCTTGAGTCCACGAGAGTGTGGTGGAAGCATTATGATCGTCAGCAATGACAGGAATATTGGTCTTAGCTTTATCTACATGTGATTCCTGGTGGCATTATCGTAGGCATGAGCGGCTAGAAAAAATTCTTGTCACACAAAACACACAGGAGAGTATTACTCTCACACTTACATATTCCAAGCTCTATAGTGTGAGAGTTACATCAGACACCACTTTAGAAGGTATTGCACTAGTATATTATTATTACAATATTATGTATTTATAAATAAAAGTAGACATTAAAATAAATGGACTATGTTTGGATGTAAATATAATTAGTTGAGAATGTTATGAAACCAGCTCACAAAAGATAGAAAAGAGAGATCAACGCCTTCAAAATAAGCCTCTTTGAGGGAGGAAACTCCTTTACATTACACAAAGGAACAATTCTTGGATGATACAAATGACAAGAGCTCCTTTCTATATATAGGAGGCCAAGGGGTCATAATATACTTAGATCCAACATAACAATAATAATCTAAGGGCACAACAATAACAATAGTGGGCATCTATGGGGCACAATAATAACAATATGGGTACTACATGGGCACAAAAATATAATAAGGGGGTTGCAATAATAATAATAAGGGATTACACTAGTAGTATAGGGACCTAACATGCCCCTCTCCTTCAAAAAGCATTTTCCTCAACGATTGAGTAGTTTTGGATGCTTCTGTATAAAATTCTCATCCTTCCATGAGGAATCTTCAGTGGGTAAGTTCTTCCACTTGATGAGATACTCTGAAATTGTTCGATTTCATAGTTGTCGACTTCTCGATTCTGTGAATGCTTCAGATGGGATCTTTGGCAACTTTTGAATGAGTTCCCACCCTGCTTCACCATTCTTCCATTCATCCCTTTCTTTGTTTATCAAATTTGGTTGGATAACTATAACAACCTCTACCATTTCTGCAACCATATGTTCAATTTTACTCCTTTGGGCATATGGATATCTATAGGGCTTGATGTTTGGAGTAAAACTTCCTTGAATCAAATGAATAGCATGATCATGATCACGAATACATGGGAGATCTTTGGGAGTCTCAAATACCTTGGAATAATTGTCCAATACTTTTCGGAGATATGGAGAAATAGATGATTTCGATGTGGGAACCATTAGCGAACATAATTGTGCAATTACACCTCGTTCTTTCTTTAGAAGCTTTGTCATTCTTTTAGAGCTTATTATCTCTCTTAGTTTCCCTTTGATACCCCTTAATTCAACTCCCTTTCCTTTTGAAGAAAATTTCACGAAAAGTTCTTGAAAATTAAAAGCTATTGTACCCAAGGATTGTAGCCATTGGAATCCTAGTACAAAATCAACACCACCCATTGGAATGGAAAGAATTGGGCTATTGAATACATATTCTCCCATGGATAGCTTGATATTATGGCACTTTCTAGAGCAATTTATGGTTCCTCCACTTACAACCATCACTTGATGTTGGCTTATTGGGGCTTGACCCAGGTTCAAATTTGATTTAGCCAAACAAATATCGGTACTACTGGCCCTTTCAGCAATATTCGGCGGAGAACGGACTAAGGTCTCACCCAAAGTAGTATGGGAGGGTGCTAGAACCAGGTTTCTACACCCTAGAGATGTTTGATGAGTTCAAGTGGTCTGCGGTTTGACTCTGCGCGCAAGTCGCTTTGCACACGTACCTCGCAGTTGGAGATACTGCCTTCGCGTAGCCCTACTCAAGAACTGACTGTTGCACTTCTGCATTATTACCCAAGACTTTACTTCTATTCCAATGTTAGCTTATTATCTTAGCCTACTTGCATGCTTTAAGTTATACTTAACAATATAAACCATTCATATAGGTGTGCGTGGTAAATAAATAGTATATTCGCAAATTATATCAAACATGCAATAACCCAAGAACAGATACACAAAATTATGATAGAACTTGTCTTTATTAATTCCTTCGTTGGTTACAGACTCGACTCTGCCCTGTGCACTCAGTTGCAGGGGTCTGTGCACTCAGCTGCAGACTACTAGGCCTCTGCGCACTCAGTTGCACAACCTTCTCCTACTCTACAACCAAAGACACACTTAGATACTTATACTCTTTCTTCTCTCTAGTACTTGGCTGTCTTTTACACTTAAAGCCTTGCTCTATTTATACAATTTGGTCAAAACTAGGGTAGGCCGCAGACTATGGGTAGGTTGACATTACATTACAAAACCAGGGCAGACAACCCTGTGACTCTATCATACTCTTCACGTCCATAGTTCATGGAGCTTTACAACACAATTTGGTCACAACTTGGGCTTTGAGCTCCAAAACATGCCTTGGGGGGATTCCATGCCGAACACGCCCCCAACACAAACATCATGACTTGCCCTTGAGTCACTCAGTTGGCGTGATGATCTTTGCATGGAGTCCTTCCAATTGTTCTCAAACTGTGCGGAGATCAGCAGTGCATTGAGTTGTTGCTTGCTGGATCTATTGCATACGTTGTTCTGAGACTTCTGTATCCGAACTGCTTCCATACATCTGTACTGATATCTGCTGCATATGTTTATAGTCCCATGCCCTTGTCCGGATAATTGGAGTGTGAAGACTGTGCTTCTACCGGCTAGTCAGATAGCTGGCCCACCAGTGTAGGGCTTCAAGTGGCTGCCATTCACCTTGCATGGGAAGAGTTATCCATTTAGTTTGACTAGTTGGACCGTGCCTCTGTTTGTGACCTCCTTAACCATGTATGGTCCTAGCCAATTCATTCTAAAGTTTCCTAGAAAATTTCAAATTTACTGTCATACAACAACACTAAGTCATTTACCTTAAAGGTGTGCAACTTAATGTTGCGATCGTGCCAGGCCTTTTCACACTGCTTTGGTACCTGTTATCACCCCAAGAAACTCACCTAGGTTGTATATCAGTGATGCTCAGGAACATTAAAAATTTAATAGTTCTCTTGGATGAAATGATGGATAAATGGAAGATGTGCAACACCTTTAAGCCAGATAACCACTCCTACTATGATTTACCCCAGACATGGGTGAATATCCCCAAACTACAAGGCTTTCAACCACCAACTACCCACAGCTTAAAGTAAGGGTGATGATGGAGAAGACTGATTGCACCAACAGATGCACAGGGCTCTGTGATGGCTAGCTGCAACCAGTTAGAAAGTCTGTAAGACTATTATTCAATAGGCAGGAAGGATGACAACTCCCTGGTATTAGAACAACAGCAACCTGCAAGCACTTTTCAATGAACCACTAAATTTTGACATAGAGGTGGGATGACAACCCCTCAAATGCCCAATATCCACAGCACATCAATTACATGCAAAGCAGGCACAACCTAGAACATGTAAGAAGCGAAAAGCAAGCAGGTGATAGCAAAAGAAGCTTGTATTAGTGGAAATCAAGACCAGAAGCTGCAGGTGTCATGGTATTTACAGTCTCCAGAAGTTAAAAGGCTACAATAAGCTCTCATTCATCAAAAACACTCATCAACCTGATTACATTTGAGTTCTGAGTATATATAGTGTTACAATACAAAATATCTCTATTAAACAATGCGTGGAGGAGCCCATAAATGGCCACCAACCACATTTACATTTAGAAATGGGTCTCTTATACAAATCTGACTGTGTTTTGAATAGATTTGTCCCTCTCTGGTGATCTGCGGTCCTTCTTGGGCAGGTGGAATGAAATATGTGTGAAGCCCATAGCCATTGAATGCTTTGACTGGATCTGCGGTGTCCTGCTTCCTCCTCGGCCATACTGCTGATTAACTGCAGTCGCAGAACACTGAAATGGCTCCATCATGACTGATAAATGTTTATTAAACAGTGCAATACGGTCAAACTGCTCATTCCCGCCCATAATGTTTCACCTGGACTTCAAAAGGTTCAGCCACGGCTCAATCATGACTGATAAATGTTGATCTGTTTGAGGCACGTTCTCTTTCCTGTTCAGCCATACTGTTAATTGAAGGCAGCTACCTACTGTGATGTACTGCTGCATGCCTGCTTTCATCATCTTCGCGGCACTGAGAAATACCGCCCACCTTGCTATTTTTTAAATATCAAGGGCCCACACACATATATCTTTTCTATCAGGTCCGCCTTTCGGGTCGCATTGCATATCTTAACCGACCAATCCTCTGTTTCATTGTATTCGAAAATACATGTAAAAATGCCCCAAAATCATAAAAAATGGCTTTTCCATACCTCAAATATTATGCCATTCTACTTTGAAAACCCATCGGGTCCGGTCTTCGGATCGCAAATATATATTTTATTATATTATTATATATATATATGCAATAGGACCTGCCCCATTTGACAGCGCCGACGCGATACACCGATGCGATGTCGGCGATCGCATATCGCCAAATATAAAGGCCCAAACCTCTTTTGTAAGTCCTCCATTTATGGCCCGCCGATGCAATATCGGCGATCGCTAATTGGCGAGGTCTCTCGTATCGCCGCCATTGTCCGCCTGCTCTGACTGCGAAATGTCGACGCAATCTGGACCGTTGATCGGCCAGATCCAACGGCTGACATGGTTTCAGACCTCTAAGCCTGCATTTTTTATTATTTTATGGTTTTGGAGCGTTTTTAGGCTTCCGATAGTGTATTTCTGCCCCTCCAAGGGCTTTCCTCTTGCAACTTCTTCAACCGGTAGGAAGATTTTAACCAAAATTTGAAGATTTGAACAGCAGCAATGGTTCGCTTGGCATGAACTTAGGTGTGTTTGCAACCTTTGAGAGTGCTTGAATCCATTTTCTTATCCTTTTACATAACAGAGCTAACACTGGCTCCTTCTGAGGATGAGATCCTCCCTGTGAGGTCTCAAGAACCTGCAGATCAATGCCTTTCCAGCAAAAAAAAAATTAGCCAAAATTCCTAGTGTTCCATTGGGCATGGGGTCTACTACATCTACACTAAAAACTGATAAAAGTAGAATATTTACATCTTTTTAAGGCCAAAAGACCTTAAATCATATAGTTTTTCAGAAACCACCCATTAACTGGGCCATCAAAGACTGGTTCTTCTTTCATACTTTTTAGTATGAAGGTATTGTTCCCTTGAATTTGTGAAATAATGAATGGGCCTGTCCAGAGAGCATCGAATTTCCCATGATTGTCTTTCTTTTCTTTAAAAGCATCCATTTCATGACCAAATCCCCAACCTGCAAATTGTTTCATTTTTCTTTCTTTTCAAAAGCCTCCTTCACCTTTTGCGGATGTGTTGTAGCTTTTTCAACCAGCTGTTCCCGAATCTGATACAATTTTGTTAGATCAGTGATTCTATTTGCCATATCATCTTCTTCATTCTGCGCTATTTGTAGCAACTCTACCATAGGGAGGGTAAGTTGAATAGGAAAAACAACATCAGTACCATATACCAGCTTGAAGGGAGAGCAGCCTGTAGATCTCTTAACGGTCACTCTGTCCGCCCAAAGTGCATACTTCAGCTTGGCATCCCAATTCTTCTTATTAACCTCTAACAGCTTCTTAATAATCCTGATCAGACTTTTATTAGAGGATTCTGCTAGACCATTCCCTTGGGGGTAATAGGAGGTGGAACGGAAAATTTTAATGCCCATTGAATCACACATTTCCACCAACTCTTTTGCCTTGAAAGCTGCTGCATTATCTGTTATAAGCTTAAATGGGCAACCGAATCTGCTAAAAATGTTTTCTGATAAAAATTTCATTACCACATTATGATCAGCCTTCCTTGTTGGGATTGCTTCAATCCATTTTGTAAAATAATCAGTGGCCACTAATATCCACCTGTGCTGGCCACTGGAGTGTGGGTTAATTTCACCAATAAAATCCAAGCCCCACTACTGAAAAGGTCCTTTTGCAATTATTGGCTTTAGGGGCAGGGATTTCAACTGCTGCTTACCTTCAAATCTCTGGCACCTGTCACAAGATTTAACAAAAGCAAAAGCATCAGAAAATAAACATGGCCAATAGTACCCGGCTCTGAGAATCTTTTGGGCTGTAGTTTTCCAATAATGATGTCCTCCACATATGCTGTCACGGAACTGCTGCATAACTTCTATTGATTGTTCTTTTTCCAGACATATTAAAAGCACTCTAGATGGATCCCTCCAATAAAGCAAACCCCCATTGATGCAATATTTCATCGCCTTGAGCTTTAACGTCCTTGCTTGACTTTGAGAAAATTATGAAGGAACCTCTAACTTTAGCAGGAAATTAATTATTGCAACATACCAGCTACATGAAGCTAGGTTCTGAGCCACCGACTGCCCTCTTTGTGTTTCAGTTGTTTCATGCTCTTTCATTTGACCATTTTCTGCTACATTAAACAAGAAATCAATGTCAAAGACCTGCAATTTTATTCAAGGAACAGTTTGGCAAGTCCTTGACCCCTTACCAGCTTGGTGTGCTTTAGCTCTACGTTGAATTCTATCATTTTTGGAATCCACTTTGCTCTTTTTCCATCAGCGACAGGCTGCGTTAAAACATCCTTTATTGTAGCAGAAGGCACATATGCAACTATTTTGAAATGCAAAATGTAAACTCTAAAAGCCTTCAAAGATTTGATAAGAGCATAAGCCTGCTTTTCAATAATATCGTACCTTAGCTCAGCATCCCTTAAATTCTTGCTAAAAAAGGCCATTGGATGCTCTTGACCTGCTTGATCTTGTTGCAATAGAACAACTGCGATTGTGTCCTTGGAGGCTAATGAAAACAAGTGAAACTCCTTGCTATAGTCAGGGCTTATTAATGTAGGAGCTTGCATAATAGCCTTCTTAATGGAATCAAAATATTTTCTTGCTGCATTATTCCATCTTACCTCTGCTTCCTTTTTCAACATGGAGGTTATGTGCTTGACTAGCTCTGCAAAATTAGGAATGAACCTCCTTACAAAGTTGATTTTGCCCAGAAAAGATTGTATATCTTTCTTTGATCTAGGGAGAGCCAAGGCCTGAATTTCTTTGACTCTTTCTGGGTCAATTTGAACACCTGCAGCTGACACTACATGCCCCAGCATTTTACCTTCTTCCAAAGAGAAATGGGATTTTTTTGGATTGAGTGAAATCCCAAATCTTCTGCACTTCAAAAACACCTTTCTTAAATGTTGTAGATGATCATGATGGCTGTCAGAGTAAACAGTTATGTCATCAGGATATATCAGCACAAATTTATCCTTTTCACCCACAAAAGCAATATCCATAGCGCGCTGAAAGGTGGCGCCAGCATTCATCAGCCCAAATGGAATTTTAGCATACATGAACGTGCCCCAAGGCGTAGTAAATGATGTCTTCTCTTGATCATCTGGATGCACAGTGATTTGACTAAAGCCTAAAAATCCGTCTATAAAAGACATTACTTTGGCACCTGAGACTTGCTGCAACAAATGCTCCATTTTTGGCAGAGGATAATTATCCTTTTTGGAGCACTTATTTAGATTCCTGAAATTAACACACAGTCTGATTTCTCCATTATTCTTCCTCACAACAACCAGATTCGCCACCCATTTAGAATATCTTAGAGGCACTATTATCTTAGCAGCCAACAACTTTTTAATTTCTTTCTCCACCAGAGGAAGGAGCAACAGATTCATTGGTCTCAACTTCTGTTTGAAAGGAATAGTGTCTTTTTCAAGCGGAATTATATGTTGAATTACATTTTTGTCATATGTTTTCAGATCGTTGTACTCCCAAGCGAAAATATTAGTGAACTGCCTCATTAACTTGCAATACTTTGCATTCTGATCAGCAGATAGATTAGCGGACAAATTTATGAATTTGGGCTGACCTTGGATTCCTATATTATGCTTACACACAACAGCTTGGTCTTCTTTATAGGCAGCTTTGTAAGACACATCATTGTGATCAAATAATCGTTCAAGAGGAATTAGACCCTTAGGAATGTGGTTGCTAGGAAGCTGGACTATGCTATTCTTGCCAATCTTATCTCTAAGATGGGACTTGGGAGCTTCTAGCAAAGCATCATTATTTTGGTCAATTTGCATTTCAGAGAACTCATCAATGACTTGAAGAAACCTATTTAACTCATCATCATCATCAAAAACCTTCCAATGGTGGACATTATCAGGCAAGGAGGGCCTATACTTCATTTGTACCTCATAAACTAGTTTGGGAGGTGATGGAGGTATAAACAGACTAGATGAGACAACAAGGGAGTCGGCAAGCTGATTTTGGGCTCTAGGAATATATGAAATGCAGAAAAAATCAAAGGAGTCTTTGACTCTCCACACCTCATCTCTGTATGCTCTCAGCCTTGGATGCTTTTCTTGGAATGTTTTATTTACTTGCTGAATTATAAGATCAGCATCTCCAAATACCTTCAGCTTCTTTATTCCTCTGTCTTTGGCTACATGAAGGCCCAATAGCAGAGCCTCATACTCTGCTATGTTGTTTCTCACCTGAAATACCAGCTTCGGGGACAATTCAACCCTTTCTTGTCGTGGGGATACTAGCACCACCCCTGCTCCTGCAGTCTCTTTGGTGCAAGCTCCATCAAAGAACATCTCCCAAATTTGTCCTTCTATATCATGCTCTGCCTGATCTGATTGTTTCCTGATCTGCAATGAGGCCTTCTGAGATTCTTCTATTTGAAGAATGCATGCACCAAAATCAGTGTTCACTGCATATATGGGATGGTTTGTAGGATTCTTCTCATCACTAATGATATATGCCAGCTGTGCTTCTCTATATAATCTCTTGCTTTCTCCTCCAAACACTGGGACAGTTGCATAAGATAGATCATTCTGTAATGTCCCTCCTAGTCTCTTAATCGACCCTCTAGACAATAGCATACCAAACTTCGGAGGGACATCAGCCACCACTATATCCATCATCATACTCTTCATAGGCAGCTGGGTTAAGGTAATGGCTAGATCCTTAATCAATCCAAGGCATTTTACCTTCCTTGAATCAAAAGAGAACAAATCATGATAAGGTCTAGTGATATCAAGACTTAACTCTTCCATGACAGTTTTAGGCATTAGATTGTGGCTGGAACCTGTGTCTAGCAGGAAATTGTGGAGGATTTTATCATGGATAGTCAATGAAACATAGAAAGATGGAGAACTATTATCAGCGGGTTCAATCATGGGACTAAGCACAATAACAGGCTTATCATCTTGTAAGTTGACAGAGTCCATGGAGGTTTGTTTAGACTGTAGCTCAAGGGCTTCAAGGATGGGTTTTCTGAACAATTCACTCTTGACCAACTCAGCCAAAGGCATAGCAACCTTCAATTTTTGAACTTCTGACTCAAAACTGAAAGAAGAGAAAGACTTATCAGTGGTTTTTACCTCTTGAACTAGAACTTTGAGGGTGACCGGATCAGCTGCTGATCTTCTTTGCCTGGTATTCTATGGAGCTACTTGGGCAGCAACTTCTTGTGCAATTGTTTCTTTGGCATTATTTGCATTGGATCTTAGATTATATTTGCGCTGCTACTCACCTGATTGCAGAACAGCAGCATTGTCCCATCCTTGCTTGTTTTGCTCTTGTTGCAATGACTCTTCATATTCAGCCAATGTTAAAAATATAGCGCTACCTTTATCTTCCATGCAGTGAATTTCATCTTCCTCTTCTTCAAATTGTTCCCCCTCCATTACTGCATTTTGAAACGGAGCTTTAACCTTATGATCTTCTTTGGCTTGTTCACCTCTTTGCATGATTTATAGCTGATCATTTGCTTTTCTGAATGGGTTTGGATTTCTTGGAGCAAATGTGTTTTGTTGCCTTGTTTTGCCTGAAGCCTGCTCTACTTTTAGCCTTGAAACTTCAGCAGCCAATGACTCTACCATCTTAGTCATTTTGTCTAACTTAGGCTCTGAATTTGGAGCCTGAGAAGAAGAAGCCTCCCCTCTCGGATTTCTTCTATCAATTTGACTTTTCAACTTCCCTGCTGCCATAATATTTGATTCCACCTCCAGGGCTGCTTCTTTCATATCATTCAAAGTAGGGCATCTTCTTTCTCTCAACAGTAAGAAAAAATTAGGGTCAAAGGCATTAGCATATGTGACCTTGGCGGTGGTGGGGGTAGGCTTTACCTCAGCTGGTATATTACTATACATCTTATTAAATCTCTTATTGAAGTCATGCAAAGATTCACCCTTTTCTCTTTTCAAGTTTCCAAACTCAGTACGATAATATAATAAGTCCTTCTTATCTCCCCATTGCTTCAAAAATGCATCATCTAATGCTTCAATTTCTGTTATATATCTTTGGGGTAATCCTCTAAACCATCTCCTAGCCTCTCCATCAAGGCTCTGGACAAAAATTCTCATCCATACATCATTCTCACTTATATCTAGATTATCAACGTAACTGTAAAAAGCTTCAAGATGTTCTTCAACTGTCACTCCCTCTGTTCCAGTAAATTTAGGCATATATTTTTTATATTCTCCCACAGGCATAGGATTTAGAGGCGCAGGCAATGCCAAAGGTCCATATCTAGCAGCAACAATCCTCTCAATCCTAGTCGGTGCTAGCTGTCCTACCATATTTGGAATATACGGATGAATGTTAACAGATGGATCAGTATGAAATAATGCGATGGATGGCGAAGATATTTGGATATTTTGGACAGTATGGGCAACTTTCTTTGGACTTAGATTCAAAGGGGAACTAACTACACAAGGGGCTGAATCAATCTCTGAATGAATTTCTCTATTAACAGCGCTGGGCTCTAAGACTTCGGGCTGTGATTCTTCAGCTATAAACTCATTTTTCAGAGATGAATCAGAGTTTTTAGGCTTCCCTGATCCTGATGCCCCTTTCTTTGATGATTTCTTCAATTTAACAACTCTTTCAGGGTCAAACAATCGTTCAGCTGGAGATTTCTGAGGATTCCTTCTTGTATGCCTCACAAACTGAGCCAGAACTTCAGTGTGGAGTCACCAAAGGATGGTCTTCCACCTATGGAGTCACCAGACAGATGATTACAACCAAATTCTGTGTTCAAACTTTGTCTGTCATCAAAGCTTGAAACTATGTTGTTCTCCCAGGGAAGCTTGAGCTCCGTTTCTCCTCTCCCCGACAACGGTGCCAATTAAAGTTATCACCCCAAGAAACCCACCTAGGTTGTATATCAGTGATGCTCATGAACATTAAAAATTTAACAGTTCTGTTGGATGAAATGATGGATAAATCGAAGATGTGCTGCACCTTTAAGCCAGATAACCACTCCTACTATGATTTACCCCAAACATGGGTGAAGATCCCCAAACTACAAGGCTTTCAACCACCAACTACCCATAGCTTAAAGTAAGGGTGATGATGGAGAAGACTGATTGCACCAGCAGATGCACAGAGCTCTGTGATGGCTAGATACAACCAATTAGAAAGTATGTAAGACTATTATTCAATAGACAGGAAGGATGACAACTCCCTGGTATTAGAACAACAACAACCTGCAAGCACTTTTCAATGAACCACTAAATTTTGACATGGAGGTGGGATGACAGCCCCTCAAATGCCCAATATTCACAGCACATCAATTAAATGTAAAGCAGGCACAACCTAGAACATGTAAGAAGCGAAAAGTGAGCAGGTGATAGCAAAAGAAGCTTGTATTATTGGAAATCAAGACCAGAAGTTGCAGGTCTCATGGTATTTACAGTCTCCAGAAATTAAAAGGCTACAATAAGCTCTCATTCATAAAAAACACTCATCAACCTGATTACATCTGAGTTCTGAGTATATATAGTGTTACAATACAAAATATCTCTGTTAAACAATGCGTGGAGGAGCCCATAAATGGCCACCAACCACATTTACATTTAGAAATGGGTCTCTGATACAAATATGACTGCGTTTTGAATAAATTTGTCCCTCTCTGGTGCTCTGCGGTCCTTCTTGGGCAGGTGGAATGAAATATGGGTGAAGTCGATAGCCATTGAATGCTTTGACTGGATCTGCGGTGTCCTACTTCCTCCTCGGCCATACTGCCGATTAACTGCAGTCGTTGAACACTGAAATGGCTCCATCATGGCTGATAAATGTTTATTAAATAGTGAAATATGGTCAAACTACTCATTCCCGCCCATAATGTTTCACCTGGACTTCAAAAGGTTCAGCCACGGCTCAATCATGAATGATAAATGTTGATCTGTTTGAGGCACATCCTCTTTCCTGTTCGGCCATACTATTAATTGAAGGCAGCTACCTACTGCATTGTACTGCTGCATGTCTGCTTTCATCATCTTCGCGCCATTGAGAAATACCACCCACCTTGCTATTTTTTAAATATCAAGGGCCCACACACATATATCTTTTCTATTGGGTCCACCTTTCGGGTCGCATTGCATATCTTAACCGGCCAATCCTCTGTTTCATTGTATTCGAAAATACATGTAAAAATGCCCCAAAATCATAAAAAATGGCTTTTGCGTACCTCAAATATTATGCCATTCTGCTTTGAAAACCCATCGGATCGCAAATATATATATGGAATAGGCCCTGCCCCATTTGACAGCGCCGATGCAATACGCCGATGCGATGTCGGCGACCGCATATCGCCAAATATAAAGGCCCAAACCTCTTTTGTAAGTCCTCCATTTATGGCCCGCCGATGCGATATCGGTGATCGCTCATTGGCGAGGTCTCCTGTATCGCTGCCATTGTCCGCCTGCTCCGACTGCGAAATGCCGACGCAATCTGGACCGTTGCTCAGCCAGATCCAACGGCTGACATGGTTTCGGAACTCTAAGCCTGCATTTTTTATTTTTTTATGGTTTTGGACGTTTTTAGGCTTTCGATAGTGTATTTCCGCCCCTCCAAGGGCTTTCCTCTTGCAACTTCTTCAACCGGTAGGAAGCTTTTAGCCAAAATTTGAAGATTTGAACAACAACAATGGTTCGCTTGGCATGAAATTAGGTGTGTTTGCAGCCTTTGAGAGTGCTTGAATCCATTTTCTTATCCTTTTACATAACAGAGCTAACAGTACCTATTGATGAAAACCAACTAAGAACCGTTCCTCCTCAAGTTCTTCCACAAACTAGGTACGATATATTCCATCAGCATTGCAGCTTCCACGCCGTAAACTAACTGGAAAGTTGTTTGTACCATTAGTTTCTTGCACATTGTCGTGTAAGCCCATAGCAATACAGGTACGCACAGGTCTCAATTGCTTCACTGTGCATTGCACACTTTTGTTAGTGCAGTCTCCAATATTTTGTTGAATGCTTCTACTATCCCATTGGCTTGTGGGTGATACAGTGTGCTTTTCTGATGATACACCTGGAACTCTTTTATGAGCGCGTTGATGGTTTTGTTCAAGAAATGTGTGCCGTGATCACTCATTAAGATCTTCAGATAGCTAAATCGAGTCAACATGTGTTAAAACAAAAACTTCGAGTCATAGTAGCCGTGCATTCTTTGATTGTATGTGCTTTCACCCATCGTGTCAGGTACTTCATCGCGGTGATGATGTAGCACGCGCCCATTTTTCCCTAAGGTTTGATAGGTCCCACAAAGTCAATTTCCCATTTCTCCAATGGCTACAACGTCATTTATGGATTCAATGGCATCTCATCCCTCTGCGTTGGTTTTCTGGTCCTTTTACATATATCGTTGGCCTTACAGTGTGTTTTTGAATCCTAGTCAAGGGTTTGCCACCACAACCCTGAGTGAAGAATATTTTGTGTGGTCGCTTGTCCTGCATAGTTTCCTCCTGCAGCGCCACCATGTTCTTCTATGAGGATTTGACTTCGCTCAATTTTAGGTACGTAACTTCGCAATATCTCATCATTTCCCATTTTATATAGGTGCCTCGCGATGATAGAAAATCCCAATGCCTACACCACCAATTCCTTCATTTGTTGGATGGAGTATTCCTTTGGTGTGTTCCCTGTTGTCAGAAATTGGATTATATCTTCAAAGTGTCCATGCGCGATGCGCAGAACAAAGAGCTGTGCATTTGTTAATCCTTCCTCCAAACTAGTAGGTTCCTTGATAGTCTCAATACATGACAAGTGATCCGATCCTGCATTCAAGCATCCAGGTCTTACCACAACCTCAAAGTCAAATTCTTGGAACAATAAGAGCCACCTACATATGCACCCCCCCAACACAGGTTTATTGACCAAGTACTTTAGCATAGAATGGTCTGTATACATCTTGAAATGTCCTCCTAGCAAATAGTGTCAGTATTTTTGGAGCGCATACACCATCGCCAACCCCTCGCGCTCGGTTGTGGAATAGTTCTTCTCAGCTTTGGACAATCTACGACTTGCAAACACGATAGGGTGATCCAAGCCCTCTCCACCTCTTGTGTGAGCACCACTCCTAGTGTGATACACGATGCATTAACATGGACATGAAACTCCACATCCCATTTTGGGAAGACCAGGATTGGAGCAGAGGCTAATTTCCCCTTTAGGACATCCAGGCTCTTCATGCAATCATCATTCCAGTGAAATGTGACATCCTTTTTCAATAGTTTCTCCATCGGCACGGTGATGTTATGATCTTCAACCAATGGTCCTCAAACCTCGCGATAGCCTTGAGTTTCTAGAATGTTAATTTTGCATGGATCCTCATCATCCTCCTTAATATTTACATTGTAACACTCCAGTGCGCAGCTCAGCTGGGTCGCCCATTCTGGTTGAAGCACTTTCATTATCTCCTAGGGTATTTTGAAGATAGCTAATTTTAATGCTTTTAGTGCATCATCAATAGTATCCCACCAATGATCCTCAAACATGAAGGTTAGCTGTCCGCGACCCCTTCCTAGCCCAATTCCACCTCAACCTCATCTGTGCCCCTAAAATCCAGTGCACACCATCCCTACATTTTGATTTAGGGCTCGTTTTTTTGTATGAACTATATAGGTAGTTGTCTGATCCATCATCAGTTCATAATTTCTACAGGTACGCTCATCGTGGTCTACTGACCTTGAGTAATTACAAAACAACTGCTAAGATGTCTGTGTATACTTTTGTAATAGATGTCAATTATCTATAGCATGCTTCAATCCTATATGAAAAATCGTGCACCATAATGCAAGCACCATGCATGGTCTTTCTTGTGCCTTTGATCTCAATGGCATTGGCCGGTCTCCCACCAGGTAGTTTATGAAAACTGGACAATGGTCCTTGTCATCTCCCTGGCCTTTGCACTTTATGCACCATACTTCCTCGCGTGCTTCTGGGCGAGTTGTCCTGTCTTGATTCAAACTTTGCATCTCAAGGCTCAATTTTTTCAACTGCATGTGCATCTGTTGGACTCCTAGGTTAGGATCTTGTATCGAGGTCTCGTGCAGTCTCATTGTGATCTCCAAGGCCTCGACCTGAGTGGATAGCTTCTACTATGACAACGTGGTCCTTAGATGTGGTGTGACGACACTACAAATCATGCGTGGTGTTTCCCATCCATCAAGGTCATGTTGGATTCACGAATCATACCCTTCAGTCTCTGATCCAGCTCCTAGGGGGTCTCACCTGGAAGCATCACGATTTCCTTAAATCCGATAATCGACTGTGTCTCCAATTTTGGCCTGCTAAATTCCTTGTTTAGTGTACCTTGGATATCCGCGATCCCTTCATTTGGATTGTCATTTGAATGCTTAATGTACCACGTCAGTGCATGATCTTGCAGAGCGCTAACCAGCATTGGTTTCTTTATGTTGTCATTCGTGACTCCCTGCGCTTCCCATACAACCTTTACCATGAACAAAAATTGGTCTAGATCTTCATTCCCTACTCCTTTGAACACCGGAAATTTTATTGTGCTTGCCATATTGAACTATGGTGGTGGTGGAGGTGGTGTGGGCAAAGACAGGGGTGAATATGGTGAGACTGGTGATGGTGTAGGTGGAAGTGGTATGCACGGAATTCACTGCCTTGTCAAATAGATCACACTTCTTGGTGAAACCTTCACAAGATCTTCCTTTCTTTCTCGTGGAGGTGAAATCAAGGGGCTAGTTTCTATCTCTGTGCTACCTTCATTTCTGTATATCCTCCCACTTCACGTAGCCCCAAACATCAATTTATTTGCATAACCTACTTTTCACACAATAGCATATTAATCCAAGTGTTCAAAGATTTAACGTACTTATGTTGTGGTCCGTTAAGGAAGCATCGTTCTGCCTCGCTGTAGCTGACTGAAGTATCTACCACAAACTCGGTGATATTCCATCCTATAATTTGATCGAGCTAATGGTCCACAACATGCGCGATTTTATCTTCTGATGATTCTAGTCTACGCATCAGCTCTGGAGTCCACACAATAGGTTTGTCGAGCCTAGACCTTCCCTAATTGTCTGCTAACTTCGCAACCCACTCATACAACTCAGAGGGGAAGGATGCAAAGAACATTTTGTGGATTTCCGTATATAAGTAGCACTCTAACCACTCTTCCTTTAATACTCGCGGATTCCTATTTTCCTACGTCGTGAAATCGTAAATCTTCCTCTCCAGCCACTCTTCAATTCCTTTCTTTGTCGGATTCCAATGGTACGACATCAAACATCTCTTATGCAGATCCCGGTGTCGGCAATGGAACCATTTGTTGGCTTATTGGGGCCTAACCCAGGTTTAGAATTGATTTAGC
The DNA here is from genome assembly GCA_000404065.3 of Pinus taeda. Taxonomy (NCBI): domain Eukaryota; kingdom Viridiplantae; phylum Streptophyta; class Pinopsida; order Pinales; family Pinaceae; genus Pinus; species Pinus taeda. The sequence continues at coordinate 24,759 of APFE031090895.1, read as the reverse complement.
CAAACAAATCTCGGTACTACTGGCCCTTTCGGCAATAGTCTGTGGATCGTGGACTAAGGTCTCACTCGAATTAGTATGGGAGGGTGCTAGAACTAGGTTTATGCACCCTAGAGATGTTTGATGAGTTTAAGTGGTCCGCGGTTTGACTCTGCGCATAAGTCTCCTCGCACACGTACCTCGTAGTTGGAGATACTACCTTCGCGCAACCCTACTGAAGGGCTGATCGTTGCGCTTTTACGTTATTACCCGAGACTTTACTACTATTCCAATGTTAGTTTATTATCTTATCCTACTTGCATGCTTTAAGTTATACTTAACAATATAAACCATTCATACAGGTGCATGTAGTAAATAAATAGTATATTTTCAAATTATATCAAACATGCAATAACCCAAGAATAGATACACAAAATTATGATAAAAAATCTCTTTATTAATTCCTTCCTCAGTTACAAACTCGACTCCGCCTTGTGCACTCAATTGCAGGGGTCCGCGCACTCAACTGCGGACTACTAAGCCTCTGCGCACTCAGCTACAGAGCCTTCTCATACTCTACGACCCAAAGACACACTTAGATACTTAGACTCTTTCTTCTCTCTACTACTTCGCTATCTTTTACACTTAGAGCCTCACTCTATTTATATAGTCCCATGGTCCACAGACCATGGGTAGGCTGACATTACATTACAAAACTAGGAAGGACAACCTTGTGACTCTATCATACTCTTCGCACCCACTGTTTGCGGAGCTTTACAACATAATTCGGTCAAAATTTGGGCTTTGGGCCGCAAAACATGCCTTGGGGGATTCCATGCCCAACACTTAACACTCTTGTGATGGATATAGAAAGCAATTCAATTCCTTGGCTATCTTACAATGACTAAAATTATGGGTACTACCCAAATCAATCAACACTATTACCTTTTTCTTCTTGATATGTCCTTCTATCTTTATATTTTGAGGAGTGGTAATTCCAACCAATGCATTACAAGATATGGCCAGATTCATTTCTTCTTTCTCTGGGGTTGGTTCCTGGTAAGTATCCTTTTCTTTTGATGTTTCTTGATTCTTTTCTTCCCGATATTTCACTGCTTGAACCTTCTTCTTCTTGATATGTCCTTCTATCTTGAGAGTTTGAGGAGTGGTAATTCCTGCCATTGCAATACATGATATGGCCAGATTCATTTTTTCTTTCTCTAGGGTTGGTTCCCAGTGTATATCGTCTTCTTTTGACATTCCTTGATCCTTTTCATCATTAGGAGGCCTTTCTTGTAGTAGCTTTGTCCCACCTTCCTTCAAACCTTCCATGTCTTTCTTCAAATCTTCCATGCCTTTCTTCCAATATGCTTTCATACCATTGATATCAACTTCCATGGCATAGATAGAACTATTTATATTTTGTTTCTCTAGAATATCATTTACCCTTATATTCAATTTTTGAAAGTCCTCAATGTGGTCTGCCATTGAACCCTTTTGTTTCAGATTTATCAATTGGCTAAAGAAGGTGTTTCTCTTTGTATCCTCATAATGTGCTATCATTTCCTCCATGAAAATTGACCACATGACAAGTGGTTTACAAGAACAAAACCCTTTATACTATAAAAATTGATTCAGTTCTAAATAATTAGATGCAATACGTACCTTTTGTAACGGTGGTACACCATGTAAATCAAAATATTTCTCCATGTGTAGTATCCAATTTACCGGATCCTTGCCATCAAACTTCCTCATCTCGCTTTTTCTTGATTTTAGGAGCTCGATCTTGAAATGAATGTAACTCTATAATTTCGGAAATTTAAGTTTTGAAGTTTCAGCTTGTAATAGCCCTCTGAGTCCTCTTTCTAACTCCATAAGTCTGATTGCAATTGGATTCCTAAAGAAAGATTTATTCCCAATCTCCCACGATGACCTAATTATAGACTAGTTCATTAGAGTGAACTTGTACAACGTTCCACGTGTCACTGTTTCAACCTTACGTTATGAAAATTATACCCCAACAAAATAAATTTCGTTCACTTTCTGTAACTTCTTACTAAATTTTAATTTTATACTCAGAGAGAAAGTTATGATGATTTTCCCAAGGTCACCTGTTTAGAATGTAATTCTGGAGTCTACAAAAACCCTAACTTCCTCAGATCATATATCTACAAATATAGCGAGACAAGATCTGAAATTTGGAACCAAGGTTCAGACTGATTTTTTCTCAAATGGGTTTTCTTTTTAGCTTCTGAAACTTCATAGTGAAAAACTTTATAGCGAAAATTCCACGATGGTCTGTTTTAGATGAAATTATGGAGCTTGCAGTAACCCTAACTTCCTCAGATCATATCTCCAAACATATAGTGAGACAAGATCTAAACTATGGACTCGAGGTTCAATGAGATTTCATCTAAAATGGTTCTTTTTTTTAGCTTTTGAAATGTCGCAGAACAAAAGTTATAGTGAAAATGCCATTATGACCTGTTTGGAGCAGCGAAATCCTAGAATCCAAACCCCTGATACCAAATGTTATGAAACCAACTCACAAAAGATAGAAAAGAGATATTAACGCCTTCAAAATAAGCCTCTTAGAGGGGGAAACCTCCTTTACATTACACAAATGAACAATTCTTGGATGCTACAAATGACAAGATCTCCTTTCAATATATAGGAGTCTAAGGGGTCATAATAGAATCAAAGTCGATATAACAATAATAATGTGAGGGCACAATAATAAAAATAGTGGGCTTCTATGGGGCACAATAATAACAATATGGGGACTACATGGTCACAGAAATATAATAAGGGGGTTGTAACAATAACAATAAGGGGTTACACTAGTAGTATAGGGACCTAACATGCCCTTCAAAAAGTGTTGTCATGTAAACCTTGTAGGTTGTTGAAGGCTAGGAGAAAAAAAACTTCCATAATTATAGTCATGATTGGTGGGATTCCCTGTTTCCATAATTTCTCTTTCAATTTTTCTTGCCAACGTAAATTCCTTCTCCAATGACTAAGGTTCCCAAAGACAAAGCTCATGTTGAATGTTATCCTTTAAAGTCCCTATGAAGACAACAATCCTTTGCTTCTCAAACACATTTTGACCTAGTAATTAAATTCAACTAATTAACATTATTATATGATGCCATAGTAAATAAATATAATTCATCACAAGAATTCTTATCATTTGAAAGCGCAGGTGACGATAATTACATTCCTATCAACAAGGTGGATGAGCCTTATTCAATTCCATATAATTGCATTTTATCAACAAGGTGGATGAGCCTTATTCATATCCATATAATTGCATTCTTATCAACAAGGTGGATGAGCTTTATTCATTTCCGTATAATTTCATTCATATTTGGGAAGAAAACACTAAATTTTTGTTATTATAAAAAAGTGAGTATATCTTTCATGGTTATGCATCAAAGATACCTTCAGAGCGTACATCTATTATACTATTATAAATTTTATCCATGTGTTTTCTCCCTTTTACAACGTTCATTTATGTCCTTCAAAAGTCCTTCATAGATGTGTGACTTATACTTTATAAGTTTACAAAAACAAAAAAAAAATTCATCATTGTTTATGCAATAGGGATCACATGTTCTACCTTCTAAGAAAAGTCTATGTTTGCAGCTTTGGATCACATGTTCTACCTTCTAAGAAAAGTTTGTGTTTATAGCTTTGGTGAGTACATCCTGTACATAGACAACATAGTAAAACTTACCCGAAGCCTTTGTGATGCCCCTTTTTTATAGAATATCTGTGACTTGGTTTCTGTTCTCTGTATATGTGTTGGAAGGTGATATCCTGAAAAGAGCTTACCAGAGACCTGATGTGCCTCATCTAGTTTGACAGAATTAGTGGGTTGAAATCAATTAAGTCTTTTACCCTGTCTATGATGCCCTTTGCATCCCCAAATATTTGTAGATGTTCCAAATCCATCCACTTTCAAATAAAAGAACACCCTGTAGTGGAATGATCTCGGCTCTACTATTAGTCCCCGTGCCTCGCTCCCACTAGAAATGATAGTAGTGTCCAGGATCTAAGATAATAAAGGCACCACAACCACACTTCCTCTGATGAAGGTGCCATAAAAAAAAAAAACAATGTAGAAAACCTCCCAAATATTCTTGCATTTTGGCTCGCTTTTCTAAAGGCTCTTTTTCCTAGTTCCCATTTCTTCATAGTATGCCACAATTTTAAGTGTGGCTTCCCTTATCACTAGCTCTTTCATTTCAAAAATCTTAAATTTCTTGTACTGCCATATAGTCCAAATAATGTAAAAGGGAAGGATATGGTGTGAGGTCTAGTTTTGTACCATAGTCCCATACAAGTTGTTAGGGAAATATGCACCTTCAGGTGATTTATGTAAGAGCATCTAGTATGTCATCCCATACCTTCCTAACAAAGGGACATCTCAAAAACAGATGATTCACATCCTCAGATTCATTTTTGCACATAAGGCATATATTGGGACTGATGAAACCCTGATGATGTAATTGATCCCATGTTAGTATTCGACCATGTATGGCCACCCAACAGAAAACCTTGAATTTATATGGAATCTCTTGCTTTTGAGCTTCTGTTATAGAATCATTTAGCATTCTTTTAGACTTGATGCTCTTTTCTGGGCCTAGCTAGTCCCTTTTTCCATATAGACTTGATCTTATATTAAAAAATAATATTTCAAATTCCATACGTGACTCTACCCACACTAAATCGCATAAATACGTAGGTCCTATAACATTGCATTTGTGTATACCTTTTAAAATATGAAATAAAAATGTTATTTTTCAGGCAGGGTTCATTGGTTTTACAGAGATCCCACCTACAAGAGCCTGCAGTACAACTGAATTAACTAATTTAGGTGGTATATATACACCCCTTGGGTAGGCCTATAAAAAAAAACAAAAGGGCTATCAACATTATATCCACTTTTTTCCCAGATCAAGTTTGTTTTTCCTGTGCCTCTTGCACTCCCAGTCTCTAAGAAACCTTGGTTTCATTTGCAGAGATGTTCATCATCTTTATGGAATCTCCTTGCACTTTTTAGAGAGGTTGTCTTCATGGCTCGAGCTGGAAAAATCTGAAGGAAGGCTTCATCGGTTCTTTAGCTTGGATCATGTTGTACCTTTCATGTACCTATTGCTGTTAATCAATAAAGAAGCTCATTTCTTGTTCTTGATATGTTCTTGTCTCATGAATAGTAATTTATATTCTTATATAGGACAATCTAACATATATTTTATGTATGCCCTTTGAATTATCTATCATGTATATGTTTCTGTGAATTGACTTGCATGCTTGTTCTTTCTAGAGGAAGCAGAGGGTTTGGACCCTATGGGAACATCATTAAATGTAGGACCTCTAGGTACATTTCCAAATATATGTTTAGTAATTCATATGTTTGGCATGTTAGTTTGATTGTTCTTTGTTGATTATCTTGTTCTGCTTTGTTCAGGTTTTCAACCCTTACCTTAGGGAACTTTTCCCGCCAAGAGAATTGTCGACTCAAGTGGGGAATACCATCAAGTATTACGTAGAAGGGTTTTTGTTCTCTGATATGGGTTTTGGTTTGTTGCTTCTTGACTTTTCCAGCCTTCTTGATTCTTAAGCAATCTAGTCATTCAGCCTGGTCTCTTGGACCAAGCCTGTCTTTTTATTTTTTCTTTATTTTTCCATTTATATGTGGTTTTTATTGTAGACAATAGCATATATATGTGTTTTCTTCCGAAGAAAATTGTGTATACACGAGTTTCTTCATACATGTACATACATGGTTTTCGAGTCAGATAGTTGCATACAGATCTAAAAATTTTGAATTTTTTCATTTATGGCTTTTGTTGGGGGTTTGACCAAGTTTGTTTCTTATTTTATGATATGAATTAGGCCTAGAATTATATTTTTATTAGGTCTCGTCAGTGTTCTTCATCTTGTTTGTGAAAATCTTATGTCAACCTAGGGTTTGTAGTTTTTGAAGCTTTTGGTGTTTGAAGTTGGGTTATAGATCTTCTCTATGAATTCTCTCACTTTTATGTGCTTTTGGAATAGGTATGGTTGTTCTTGAACTTGCTTATAACCCAGCCTTTAGATTGCTTCTTGTGCAACCTTGAAGTTGGATTGTTTTTTTCTTTTCTTTTTGTTTGTTTGTGAAAGATGATTGTAATTCTTGGATGAATGAGAGATTCCAGTCCTCTCAAATATTTTTTATTTCCAGAATCTAACACAGGAGTTAAACACAAGGACATGTGAAGATAATGAAGGAGAGATGCCCCTCTCTTACTTGTTAGATCACATGCCCATGATTGTTCTTCCCGGCTTCTGATCATGAGTTGGTGACCTTAGTTCCCTTTTCTAGGGATCACATAGGTGACTTTGGGGGTGGGGGGGGGAATGCATGATCTAAAATTGGATTACGTGAATTCTTCCTCTTTTCCAAAAAAAAACAAAACAAAAACAAACAAATTAGGACTATCTCTACGTTTTGCAAGGTTAAAAATGGGTCTTGAAACAACAAGTTTTTCAATGTCTCTTCAAGTCATGAATTGGTCTTCATATGTAGCTTAACATAATGAACATAATAACAGATAATCCATGTAGGCATAATCAAGAGAAAAATAAAAGGTTTGTTGACATAGTTCACCACTCTTGGACTACATCTCTGGGCCTGTCAACATGACTAAACCACTCATATATTCAATTTCAATTGAGGTACATAAACATTTAATGTAGGTAAATATGTGGCTATTACCCCTACAAGATAATGTTCTCCTACAAATAACTCTCACAAACAACAACAACTCAAAGCATCTTCTACAAAGATGACATACTCCAATTGAAATGAACTAAAAAGAGAATGTAAACACTTTAATTCCACATTGATGCACATAATCAAAACTTCATGTTAATAGAAGTTAAACCTAAACTGAACCTTCCAATTTATATCTATTGTAGTAGATTTCTGGAAGTGAGAATACCCCTACAAGGTCTTCTCCAAACCCAAATATCATCTAGAACTATTTACAAACCCCGATTGATCCATACACCTTTAGTCTCAAACCTACAAAAAGGCTCTGTAGATGCGCTCAAATAAGAAACTAGAGGTTACCAATGGATTCAAAACACCCAAAAACCCCTAAGTGCACTCTTTCAGAGCTCAATTTGGTCAAAAAATCAAGAAGATATGAGCTCCTAACCTCTCCCATGAACTTGACAATTAATCATCCTAGAAATTCGACCTTATCTATCGGTCCTACAAATCCTCGCCGAAAATCGTTAACGGAGCAACAATTTTGCTACCCGTCAATACATTCTATTGGATAGTTAATTCAGCCTCAGACCCCTTCATCCAAAAAACAATGCCACATGGGCCACATAGGGCCGAGGGTTGGGCCTTAACACCTACCCCTATCAGTTAAGACCCTTTACTCTCGCGACGTCGTCATTTGGTGCCCCATGGGGGCGAGGGCTGGGCCAATGGCCCACCCTATCCATCAGATCCCCCTTCTACACTGGTGTGTGTTCCTATGGTAGCATATGACCCTGGAGCTTATCCCCTAAACTCTACACCTGTTGCAAAATCCTCTCTCGAGCCCTCCACTAATGGTGTGTGGTTCCATGCGATAATTTGACCATGGGCTGGTCCCAAAACTCTGCCCCCAACTTTTCCGCTCCGGGGTGTTTGGTATATGGTTTAGTGGCTTCTATTGTTGATGTTTGAACTGTGGTATGGGGCTAAGCCTGAGCCCTCGGCTCCCCTTCCTGCGGTTTTGTGGGCATGGGAGACCCGGGGCTAGTGCTTAGCCCCAACCCATTTCCCTAATAATAAAACACATAATTTTTAAATATGGCTGTGCGCCTATTGAATTGTTTTAGAAATCATTGCAACCAGATATTTCTAAGGATGTGTAACTTTCTAGGATGTTCACTGAAGAACATGCTATCTTTAGAGCCCAACAATTATAACTCATTTATTCCCAGTCGGGTGTTCTTTATAAGATTTTGCTTGATGCTCCTAAATTGAAAATCAATCACTTCTAAATATCAACGAATCTAACATATTCCATCAATCATAATAAATATCTCCAATTTAAATCTTAAAAGCCACACATACCTATCCCAATAAATCTAGTGTCCCTCTAGTAGAGACCAATATATTTCAATGTGAAAATTAGTGTATTTATTCACGATATTTATTCTCCAAAGTAATAAGGATATACCATGTTCCAATGTTATTAATGAAGCAATTATAAATTCAAACCTCAAATATTTTGGTAAGCATTGTAGTCTGGTTATAGGGTACTGATATGCTTTGTAACACCCCTAGGATTACCCATGTCTATGATGTACATATCATGTTCAGGCTGGTATATGAGGACTACTTTGAGGGTGGTGTGCCTATGTAAATATGGGTTGTAGGATGTGTAATTATGCTTATATGTTTTGGGACTAGAGAGCCTAGTTTTGTAAATATGAAATCACATGCATCTGTTGTAGATGAATTCAAACGAGAGAGTATGAGGGGCTAAGAGTTCACAAATGTGAAAGCGAGGCTAAAGGGTAAGCGATGGAGGGCTTAAGAATATGTGTCTAAGATATTATAAAAATAATCCTAAGTCAAAAGTGCACATGTTTTTATCCAAGGTCCATAAAATTACTTTAGAGGCTACCATGTGTCAAGAGAGTGACATTCACATAAAAGTGATGGTGTGAGTGTTATTGGAGACACATTACATCATGAAATTTTAGGGGAAATATGATTGGACTCCCCAAAGGGGAAACAAGGAAGACCCCTTGAGTAGAATTCGAGGAGGATTCAGGAGAAAGGGGATAGTTTCCCTGATGTGAGGTCTAAGAGGTCCCTTGAGATCCCTGAATGATTGAGTTGGAGACCTTAGAAGGGTAGTTGTGTTGATTGATGGACTACAATTATAGAGAAGGGAGTGCACTACCTGAGTTGTAGGGATAATGAAGGATGAGAGACTATTAGTAGGAGGTTCTTGGGTTTGTACCTTGACCTTGTTATGATGATATTAAATTTGTAAAGAAAAAATGGATCTATCTTTGATGAAGTTAGTTAGTTTTGGCTCGGATAGTGCATCTACCATGAGGGACATTCATGAAGGTCTATCTTCTAAGATTAATCAATATGACCCTTATTTATTAGATATCTATTGCATTAGCAACCAATGATGCTTCATCTCATTTTATAGAGTTGCAATATATTGACAAATTTGTAAACAGAGTTTATCATGGCTTGGGAAATCATCTAAAAGACATGAATAATTGAAAATTATAATAGAATCATTTTGAATCACAAAGTTAGAGGTCTTACGAATTCATCAAATTGGGTGGTTCTGTAGAGGAATATTATGGAAAGACTTGTTAAACTCATGCTTGCTTGATTAGAGGATTTAAGGTTAGGGGAGAAAAAAGTGTATGAGTTGGAAACAATAAATCAAGTGAAAGTTTACATCCATCTACTTGCAGATGTTCTCATTGAATTAAATAAGTTAAATTGAAAGTTCCAAGAGGATCATGTCGATATTACATCTATTGGCAGTACTCTAGATTTTTCTATTAGCATGCTTCACAAATGATTTTTGGGAAGAATTTATGGGGTAGGTGTAGTTCACATGTCCTCTTTTTTAATTAAAGCACCAGGAGGAAGGAATTTGCAGATAAAATAGGTATGTTCCATTTACTCCATTGAGATTCGAAATTTTATCAAAGATGTAAAAATCAAGGACACTAGATGATTGTATTCTTTTGGGAAAATGTTTTGTTGTATAGGTGATTGAATCTTTAGATAGGAGGTTCATAGATATACATTTATGTAATGATACTAAATTTTTCAATCCTCTACATTATTATGAATAAGTGGATGATAGAGACTATCAAACAAAAAGATGGTTGAAATGTTTATGTGAAAAATTTAGTGTTGTGGAATCACCTACTGATAGATGTTTGGGTGAAATGAATGAATTTATTTGTATTATTTCCAGAGGGGATTCATTGGGAAAGAAATAACATACCACATGCATTCATATTGGAGGATATATATTGAGGAAAAAATGACATAATATATTAAGCATATAACAAGGGGTGAAGGTTTTTTATATAGACAGGTATAAAATATGGAGCTCAAAGTTAATGAAAAAATATAAAGGAGTATAAAAAATGTTAATGAAAAAAACGGATACCTACAATATCTAGTGAAAGTAGGGGTTTTTTAAATTGGGAAGGTGTATTGGGTTCATATTGGTAGGGGGTTAAATAATGTAAATTTTAGAGGTATTTTCGAATTTGTAGTCAAATTAAGGGTATTGTTTAGTATGTCACGAACACATGTGATATTTCAGAGGTTCATTGAGTGAAGACCCCATGATTATTTCTAAATCGTACCGTAAAAAGCATATGTATGGAGCATGGGATATATGCGAAGATGAAAATGAATGGTTTGAAGGCTTTCCATATTTGATGGAATTATGGCAAGCTACTTTCGTTATTCCAACAAGCATAATAGCATGCGAAAGAGGCTTCTCAAAATTAAACATGATAAAAAGTGATGATAGATCAAGACTTTCATTTGAGACACTAGATATGTTAATTTTTATGTCTCATAGTGCACCTCATCATATAAATGAGGTAGATTTGGATGCTATTTATGATGTATGGAAATAAATGAAAACTAAAAATCCTTTTTCACTTGGGAAAATAGATTTATATTTTCAATGATGCAAGTCTAAATACTTTTCAAGCTCATTGAAGGAATAGAAGAAACATATTTTTACCCTTTCTAATGGAATTTGAGAAAAGTGTTTGCTTATTCACTAAGTTCTAATGAGATTTTATAGTGTTTAAATGTCGCTACTCTTTAAATTTTTAAGATCTTAAAGATTTAGTAGGGAACTATTTTATTTTGGTATTCTTTTATGAAGGGTTTATTTGATATACACCTGTAAATAGAAGTATAATTTCTTTTTCACTTTTCAACTTTGAAGGGTTATATGAATATATACCCTTCCAAATTAAATTAAGGCCAACCATTCAAATTTGATCACTGCCTCCCACACTCTTCAATTGTACTCGGTTATTTGTGTCACACCTAGACACTAACAACATTAGTAGCATTTCAAGTATTCCTGAAACCAATATGGCATTGAATCTTCTTTTTTATCAAATAACCATTTAATTGGATCTCTTCCACATAGCGTAGGCCAACTAAATACTTTAATTGATTTAGATGTATATAATAATAATATTTTTGGCATTATACACAATAATATTAGTGTTGGAGTTTCCCTTCGAGTTTTAGATTTATCAAAGAACAACTTTGAAGGATAAATTCTTGAAAATATTGGCAATTATACGTTTTTACAATTATGTTCTGCTCATACTAATAATTTGCTTGGGACTCTTCAAATATCTTTGATTAATTGTATTTATATTAAGTTATTAGATTTAAGAAGAAATAAAATGACAGGGAAACTTCCTTACTATTTGACATTTTTTAGTTACTTAAATGTTTTAAGCTTGGACTACAATAATTTCCATGGTGGAATTCTTGAATGGGTGACAAATTTTACCCTATTGTATGTATTGGATTTATCCAACAATAAATTCAATGGAAGAATGCTATTATATTTTGAAAGATGGCCATTATTCCTGAAAAAACTTCTAACTTAGATAGATAGCAATGGCTATTCTTCTTTCGAGAGGGTTCTAGGGTTTAACTAACAGAGTGACAAAGGGCAACAAGTACCCATGGAGGCACAGGGAGGAGGGAGCTC
>APFE031090890.1:0-16236 GCA_000404065.3 Pinus taeda | reverse complement strand
AAAACAAATAAATCAGAATATATAATTTGTAAAATAAGCACAAACCGTATCCAACTAATAATTTCACAGTGAGACTTGTAAATTCTTCTGACCATGTTGTTATAAAATTGTATAAATGATACGAATTGAATTTTATATACATTCGAACGACGAAGAACCATTTATTTATGATCGTTAGGCGTGTTATTGTTATTTATGCTGTTAAGCAAAAATATATATGATCATAATAATAATTTAATTTTAAAATTATTTGTGGGTGATATCAAATTAGTATGAAAATGTTTTATTAAAATTTGCAAATTTTATTATTTTTGAATTTAATTTTTTTTTAATTTTTTTGTAAATTTAAAAGTTCCATTGTATATTAAAGATAGATTATATGAGTTTTTGTTGTTTTTTTCTGGGTAAACACTAATCTACTTATATTAAAAAAACAGTAAAAATATATACAAAGAGGTTTAAACTTCTGAGAGCGTCATAGCAACTTTCTGTCAAAAAATCTTTACAAAACTGTCTGTTCCACCTGCTATGAGGAACGTTATGCATTTTATGAAGAGCTAGAACAGACTTATATGAAGCTAGTAGAAGATCTTACAGGCCTGAAAAAGTTGTTGGTTGCCTGAGTGTAACAAGGAAGACCTGCCCGAATGCTGGGCATTAGCAAAAAGACCAAAATTTTGTTGTTGGCTTGCCGCAAGCTAGCTGGATTCATCGCCAACCTCCATATGCTGATCCAGAAGAACTGAAGACCAAAACAGAGCATGTATCCTGACGCGTCCAAAACCTGACTTGACATTTACTTGGGTTTCACTGATCCTTGCTCAATCTCCTTGTTCGGGGCGCGCTCCCAAGTAACCTCCACACCATCCTCGATATCCTCGGGACTCATCCCCGGAGGCAGCTTGAGATACAGAATGTTTGCGAAAGTGTTATTAGGCTCATCTTCCATGGTTTGCTTCTGAGGAAAAGCCTGCCGAATATCTTCCATATCCTGAGGTACCTCTGCCTTCTCCTCTACAGGAGCCAAAGTGCTCTCTTCCTTCATACTAACTATTTCCTGAAAAACCTTTGCCTGCTCCTCGGAAGGAGCGTAAGTGCTCTCTTTCTCCAACCTACTTTGCGACGAAGGGGCATATGAACTTTCTTCCGCCAGCCTGCTCTGCGAGGAATTGTTCGAAGGAGAAGGCGATTGCTCCTTAGAAGTAGCCTCCGGACTTACAGTATCCTCATCTTCTTCTGAGAAGATGACAGTCACCAGAGCTGAAATCAGCGGTTTGTTAACCAGCTTTGAAATTCAAATCTTGTTGATTGCACAGAATTCTTAATAGATGGGCCAGACTCTTCTGATCTTGACGAAGGGGGCGAAGCAAAGGCGAGAGGCGAAATACGACGAGGGGTTGGACTGCCTCTCCTTCCAGACCCTCCCCGGTGGCCTAAATTACGCCCGCGCCTTGGAGTTGCCCTTAAACGAGGAGCCATATACTTAGACTGGTGTGAGACAAACGATCTCAAATACAGGGGTTGCTTCGACAAAGCCTGAAGGCTGGTGGGCACCCAGATGGAAAACCAAACAGAACCCACTTTATAGATTCTGAACTCGCCAGCTGAGGAATTAGCAATGCTGCAATGCTGTTCCACAACTGAACGAGTCCCTCTATCTATCCAGGCAACTACATCCAAAGGGAGAGCTAAAAATGAAGCATAAACAGGGTTGATAAACACGACGTGGAAGGAGGAGGTCGAGTTGAGAGCCTTACTAACAGCTGCAATCCGCCTCGGGAACTTCCAAGACTGTTGCGACTGAGGACAAGGCCTTTCCTCTCGAGCTCCAAGCGACCAGAGACAACCTTTGTCTCCTTCCTCATACCCCAACGAGCTAGCACCATCTGTTTCCTCTGAGAGCAAGCTCTCTATCTGCAGCCAAGACAAGATCAGGAAGAATGTCCCTGGAGCCAAATTCGCCATCCTAATATCGTCTCTGCGCATGCCTTGGGACGGCAACTGCAATGAATGGCATTGAATGCCTTTCCGCTCACCCTGATTAATGGCCATCACATCCCTGTTCGGCTACCCGCTATCAGCACCGCGTGGCATGCTCATAACTGCCATTTAAACACGAATACGATCACCCGCATCCGAGTACATGAGTTTTTGTTGTTGTTGTTGTGGTTTTTTTTTTTTTTTTTTAATTTAAAAGTACTATTGCATATTAAAAATAAATTACGTTAACTTTTTTATTAGGAAAACTAAACCAATGACAAATAATAAATTTCTAATTAAAAAATTTACAAAAACATTATAAAAATTGCCTGAGTGCCAAAACTCCACATAATATAATGGATTTATGGATAAACAAAAAAGAATATTTGTATAAACCTAAAAATTATAAATATCCACACCAAATCAACCCTTCACTGCACTAAAAGGTCTTCCATGCCCTAAAAATTGTAAATATCCACACCAAATCAACCCTTCACTGCACTAAAAGGTCTTCCATGCCCCCACGATTGAGGAAAAGGCTACGAAATTGGAATGTTAAGAGGAAAAACAAGTAGCAGGGAAGCCGGTCAAAGAGACATGGACCTTGCTTAAAAATAAAGAGAAATCACAATGAAGATGGAAAGTTTTGTGACTAGAAAGATAGGTGGGTAGCTTTATGATTAGAAATGAGATTCACAATTCAAGATGGAGAAATAACATGTATGGCACAACATGGGTTTCCATGTTGCGAGTAATAGAAATTTGCCGAAGTGTACCATAAATTAATTGTAATGGTAAGGGCGTACCATGGTCACCTACTTCTTAGATTTTTTATAACCAAAAAACCACACATTTAAGTTATTTTGCTAGGGGGAGAAATAATTTTATAATTAATTTTCTTAACCTAATTTTAAATATAAAAATAATGACTTATATAATTATTTTTGTTAGATTTTCAAAATAAATAAAATAAAAAATTATATAATTTAAGAAATCATTTTTTTTAAATAGGAATCTGCAAAAACAGTCTCACCAAAGAATGTGATTTTTTGTTCTTTAAAAATGCAATTTTTTGAATGCTTCTTCTACATGTTAAACAACTTAAACTCAAAGTTTTTAAAATATTTTGCAGTGTTGTTAAAATGAACACAAACTCATGAAAAAAGTCATTTTGTCTATTAATTAAACTACGCCTAATTTTAATATTTAACAAATGTAAAAAAAATTATAAAGTATAATAAAAAATAATGACCTAATCTAATTTATATCTCATTGAAATCCTACAATAAAATTGTAAGTAAAAATATGATTTTTTGTTGTTTAAAATGCATTTTTGAATACTTAATAGATTCAACACCCTTAAAATCTCTTAAAACACTTAATTCTATAGATTAAACAATTTAAACTTAAATTTTCAAACATTTAAAATTAATAAAAAAATATCATAAACAAAATACATTTCATCTATAATTTAAATTAGGAGAATAATAATTTGCATAATAAAAACTCATTTTCGCACACATTTTGACATAAATCTGTGCAAGGTGTATAATGTTTATACACTTCACATCCACATCAAAAATTGATGTGAAGAGGAAAATGTGGGTCATTTGTCTTTACCTACTAAATGCGCAGAGTCACGAGTGTTGCATGGATGCCATCAAAGAATTGCAAAAGAGGCCATTTGTTTTGGACGTCAAATTCACATTTCCAGACACGACAAACCTTGCTGTCATCGCATGATTGCTTAATTTCAAGATATTTAACGTTAATGGGAAGGCAACAAAAGAAGCATTTCACCGTAAATGAAACGGTAGGCCTTTCATTTTCTTTACTTATATGAATAGTTGTGAAGTTGAAATTTGGATGTGGGAAAAAAATAAATTAAAATTTAAATATGAGAATAATTAATATATATATGTTTTTTTTTTTAATTTTTTAATTAATAATAATAATTTATTGGTAATTTTAAATTTATAATAAGATGATGATTAACCATTAATTAGTCTATAAATTTTTAAAAAACATATATATACATTTAATATAAATTTTAACTAATATTACATAAAATTAATAGTAAAAATTTAAACATAATAAGAATTTTTTTATAATTGAGATTTTAATTTTAATTTATCATTAGATTAAGTGTTTATGTGTATCAAATTTTATTTATGAGTTATAGTTTTTGGCAAGTGGTATTAATCAGCTATGGTATTGTAACAAAGTCTATTTACACATTAATAATATCCATGGTAAAATGGAGGTAAATATCCATGGTTAATAATCTTGTTAAGATATTGTAATTATTAAGTTTTAATTTAAAAATCCTATAAAATGAAATAAAAAAAAATATTCTGATTATGGAATGAATCCTATTTTTTGGGCATTTGGCATTGATAAGTCATGATATTGGCCATGGTATTGTAACAAAGCCCAAACTTCTATGACACTTGTTTTATATATATTAATATAATATTGAAATTTTTAATAATAATTTTATATAACAATTTAATTTAAAGGCATAAAATATGCCTTCAACAAATAAAAAAACAATTAATATTTTAAAAATTTAAAAATAAATATTAAAAAAATTTCAAAAATTTTATTAATAATTTATTTTCCAAACTTTCAAATAAGCCTTCATTGAATAATGTTTAAAATTTCAAAAATTTTTTACCAAAATAAAAAATAAAATCCTAAAATTATAATATTTAATTAGAATTTTTTATAATAAATAAAAAAATTTAATTAATTTAAAAAATGTGTAACTTATTAAATAAAACACTTTATTCAATAACATATATACTTCTATTCAGATATAGAGACTAAACAAGCTCCCATAAATCTTGAACCTAAACTAACTCTAACAAAAAAAAAGGGGTGATGTGAAGCCTTTTTCAACTAAATAATCCACTGAAACCAGATGAGATGAAATGTCATGGAGTAGAACAAGAAAACTTTCTTAAACTATATAATAGCCATGTAAGGCTTCATTATAGTCATTTAAAACCTTAAGCATGGCACATGATTGAAGATCCATTTCAACTACCATGCCAACCTTTTCTTCACCACATTACGTCAATATTTTGGGTCTGACCAATTTTAAAATAGTACTTTTTTCAGATGATCTCACCCTAACTGATCTCAAATCCTTTGTCTGTTAATTAACTATAAAGTTGATCAGAGTAGTGATGTTAAGTGGTGAGAAAAATTATAATCTTCCAACATAGTGTTTTCAATATAATCTTACAACAAGTCATATCAATCCATTCTGATCATTTAAAAGAATTCACGTCTACACCTATAACCCTAATTCTAAATTCTTCTAAAACCTTAGGTATATCATGTAATCTCAAAACTATTAAATTTTATCAAAACATAAATGATGTATATATTTTGAATTATTATATATTTTAGGTATATCATGTAATCTCAAAACTATTAAATTTTATCAAAATATAAATGTTTTATATATTTTGAATTATTATATATTTTAAATTATTATTAATAACAATAGATACAAGATATAAAATATAAGTGTAGTTTAACGTATAGAGGGAATAGCTTTTTTCACCTGAATTCACTTAAATCTCACAATATACTTTCAAGATTTTTTGTTACAAGATATAAAATATAGGTGTAGTTTAACTTATAGAGGGAATAGCTTTTTTCACCTGAATTCACTTAAATCTCACAATATACTTTCAAGATTTTTTGTTGTTTAAAATACATTTTTGAAAACATAAATGGATGAAACACCCTTGAAAACCCTTAGAGCACTAAATTGTCATGAAAAAGTCATTTCATCTATAAATTACACTACTCTTAAAATATAATATAATAATAAATGCAATATATAAAATTTAATAGTATTACATTTGTATTTCTTTTAGCATTTAAAATTAAAATGTAGAGATTTATTATGAATGTAATAACATCCATTTAATTTACTATTATTTTATATTTAATAAATATGATATTGTAAATTTTATAGTAAATACTAGATTTATATATTTTTTAACAATTAACTATAAATAATTGAATACAAAGAAGAAAGGTGTTGTTTAACAATGCCACAAATTTGCCTTGATCGACAATTTTTCTGTCGGAATCTCGTGAAAAAAAATTCAAAAAATCATAATGCTAGTGTAACATACCCCGATAGCTACCGTGAAAATGCAAGGAGTTAGAATTTTTTTACACAAATTACCCATCGGTAATTATCCAAACCACTATTCCACATTCCTCATTAACCATTAAATAGAATGCCCATCAATACATAAAGTAACTTTAATAGAGGAATAGTAAGTTTCGTAACCATTAATCACATTAATTAATAACATACTTGACATTATCAACATCACATTATGCAAGGAATCACATCATGAAACTGACATAATAAGCAATCACATCATTGAACACCGATATACCCTCGAAACTCCATAGGGTGAAAACCAACAAACATTTAATTTTATTATTAAACGCTCGTGAGGGTGTTCACCCCTCACTCAATGGCTTATAAGGGAGTCTATCCCTTAACCATTGTCACAAAATATTACAATGAAATATCAATTAAAATACAACATACCTAGATAACATCTATTACAATGATCATGAAACCATTTATCCACAAATCACCGCTCTTTATATGCTTGTGGCATGATTGTCCCATCAGTGGACCATCCTACAGCTCATACTCATCAACATGGACCATTAATTCTTATCTGTCACAATGTTAAACATAATTTATCTTCTCCACAAATCACCATCCTTTCCTGTCATTGATGTCGTCAACAATCTTTGGTAACATGATTACATAAAGTATTAATCAATCAATAATCATTTTTTGAAAGTGGTCGTTTAACATCTATTCATGTGCATACATGAGATGTAAATATAATATCACAACATGCTTCTTCTTACAACACTAATCATGTTAAAATAATTACCCCATTACTGTGATCATTCTCACACCAGCACACATTCATATCCAAAGGAAGCCACTGTAATAATCCATTTCACTTAAAGGGTACTAGAAACTTATCTTTTTTTTTTCATGCATGTAATTAGATAAAAACTTATTCGAAGATAGCTAGCCCCTTAGCTTGCTCTTTGTGCACGTAACTAAGTAATCTTTCTAATACAGTAGATGTTCCCTTATAAGGGAAAGCTAACATGATAGACATCATTATCATCCATGCGAATGCAAGTTCCTTTTTGAAAAATCATCTTTTCCAAGATAGATCTATTTACAAAATATATTGTATGCACAAAGACATGCATTGTTCTATACTAGAAGTAATGTGTTAGTTAGTATTTCTTGCATGTTGATATATGTATTTTACAAAGGAAAGCTAGTACATTTATTCCAAGTAACTACTTGTTTTACTTTCCATAATACTTACTCTTTTCTGCACACAAATCCATATTTCTATTTAAAAGATTTGACACAATAGTTCTACAAACCCATGTTTCTCTTTAAAATATCTAACACAATAGTTATATCTTCATAAATGTAATCAACTATTGTTTCTATGATTCTGCATATGTGCATATGTGTTCTTTTCACATACATTAGGGAGCTTTTGAGGTCTAAAATGTGCCTCCTAAGGAAATTACAAAATAATAGTTGAAATAATAAAATAAGATTAGATTACATCATGAGATTTTAGAGGGAAAAAAGAAGAAACTATTTTTTCAACTCATATTTTCAACTTATCTCCCTATGGGTTTACTCAAACTTCGAGCCAAAACACTCATTGGATGAAAAATTTGATTCCTCGTCGAAAAGTATCCATGTTGCATACTTTTGATGGACCCTGCTACACGAAAAATCAGAAATATATGAAAAACGTGATTGCAATCACGTTTTTCATGTATTTCTCATTTTTCATGTAGCAGGGTCCATCGAAAGTATACAACATGGGTACTCCTTGAATGAGGAATTAAATTTTGCATCCAACAAGTATTCCTGCTCAAAATTTGAGTAAAACCTTAGCGAGATAAGTTGAAAATATGATTTGAAAAAATAGTTTTGTTATTTTATTATTTTTTAATCTTTTTACTTCAAAAATGGTGAATCATCCCCCATGGTTGACATCATCATCTTGAATACTATTGGTTCTTATAAAGTTTATTTTGGTTGTACATATTTCTTAGGAGACCCATTTTAGACCTCAAAAGTCCCTTAATGGTTATTTTCAAGAACCCAACATAGTTTCTGTATCATTTATGTACAAAGTTATTATGCATTTATTCCCAAGAAAGTATCATAACAAAGTTCTCATGCATTTGTTTTCAAGAAAGTATCATAATCAACCTTTCTTTTGGGCATAAGAACTAAGATAATAATAATGGTAACCTTTTATGCATTAAACCATGCAATTAAATCAAACTATCCAATATGCAACACACAAATCATTTACCTTTTTACTCACCAAAACATGTAACTTTTGCAAATCTTGCAAATGAATTAACACCATTAACTTATCTTTCATGCCCAAGGAAAACATATTCTTTCCAAAGAAGATTCTTATGACTTATATTATCTTTGGGCATTTCATGTATGCATAGGTTATTATATTTTCCCATAACTAAGTATTCTTTTTCAAAAGAACTCTCTTACCCACGTGAATATTTCACAAATTACCCTCTTTAATCTATATTCACTTCCAGAAAAATGACTACGAAATCCATTTTTAAGAAAAGAGCATGCATCCTATCTTTTCTTACATAAAAGGCATATTCAATGTTATATAATGACAAGAAAAGGTAATCATCTTTTAATGCTACAAATATATTTATAATAACAATCTTTTTCTATATATAGTAATAACAATCTTTATCTACATGTAGTAATCTATTTTCTCTACCAAGAAAAATATATAATAACAATATTTATCCACATGCAGTAATATATTTTCTTTACCAAGAAAAATATATGATCACAATCTTTATCTACATGCAGTAATATATTTTCTTTACCAAGAAAAATATATAATAATCAATATTTATCTACACAGTAATATATTTTATTTACCAAGAAAAATGTATTACTAATTAATCTTTATCTACATATAGTAATATATTTTCTTTACCAAGAAAAAAATATGATAATCATGCACACACACACTCACACACACACACACACACACATATATATAATCACTAACACAAAAGAAATTTTTCAAGTTGTGTATAAACTTGTTTTTTATTTTTAAGAAAATCACATTAATTTCTACTATTTTATGCACAAGATGCAAATGTGATTTTTTTTAGGGAGCACGATCACTTATTTGGGCAGTCGACTCTCATAGGAGAAAAAATGAATGGTTGTGAGCCCTTTTCATACGCAACCATGGGATCCATGTCTAAAAATATGACCATAGTCTTGCATGAAGTTCCACCTTCTGGTTTGAACATTGGCTCCTTCCACATTGTGCCGCTAATCTCCGTGGAGTCCAGCCGAGGAACAACTTTCCTTTGTCCTTTGTTACAATGTCCGCCAGAAACGAAGCTTCATAAAACAAGATAGGAACTCCATAGTCCTCAACGATTGAACATATTATCCAAAACCTATCAAAAACGATTATTCCTCTCCCTCCGAGCTCCGATTCATTGTGAGATCAAATTATAAAAGAGAAATTTCCAAGAAGTAGTTTAATTTTTTCTTCGTGATTTGGCATATGATTGCAACCATTGTGAAAGGTAAAAGACTGATACGCCTATTCTCCTTATTGCAAGATCATCCCTTCATGTAAAAAAAATTGGTTACTCTCTGGTAGTTTCACCATACCGAATCCTAACTACCTTATGGCATCACAAATTGAGAGTTTATTTCATGTTAATAATTAGTTATGAAATGTACGCTAGATGGAGATATTACATGCTCCCCCCTTAAAGAGAACACCATCTACAATGTTCTTCTCTCACTAGGACTTAATTTCTACTCATTATATAACAATCCATACAAGTCAAACGATATCCTCTCCCATCAAAATGAACGATTCTATTATTCAAATTCATCAAATACAAGACAAAATCTCTATATCAATTTACCATTACTTACCAATTAATCTTGCAAATCCCGGTCACACTTTTGCAAGTTCTCTAAGAATGGTTTGACAACGCATCCTCACTCCATAGAAAGCGCCCTGTAATATATGACTAACAAATTTGATCACGTTAGTCACAACATTTTTAATAAAATGAAATACTTTTAACTATAAATTAATTATGTAATGTCAAGTGATATTTAAATCATAGTACTTTTACAGGTAGTTAGAGAGCACTAACACTTAATCATCAAAATGATAAATCATTGCACCACATGTGCACTATCTTAGCTCCCTCTAAAGACATCTACACAGTACTTCTAAAATTACCCAAAGAGCTCCTAACTCTCTAATCATCAAAATAGTCAATAACTGCACTAAGTGAAAATTGTCTTAGCCCCTACTAAGATGTTCACAAGATTGGTAATATAATAAAGGAACTAAAATTCCAACAACTCCTTACTGAGGACTAAGCTCCTTTCCTGTTAATATGTGCATAACATCTTTACACAATTATATATAAAATTCATTTTAACACGACACATAATTAATTAATTAATTTGTTCTCCTACTAGAACCATAGTGGGAGGTATTTCAGTTGAGGAAGGAGATGATGACGGTTGCAGTTGATGCAGGTGAATGGGGTTAGGGCATTGAGCTCGGTGGTCGACCCTAGTTCTATGCTTGAAGCTTCCCGAAAGGTGCTCCCTTAAACAACACATGGTATTTTCGAGGCAACAACTAAAGGTTTTCCCATAGCTATTTGCGGTTTGGGTCCATTAGTCTTTGGTCTCCCCTAGACAGTTTGCGTTTACCTCTCCAACAGTCCGACAGGCAGCTGTCAGCTCGGGTTATCGACAGACATGGAGGAAAAAACCGTTTATTCCGTGATTCTGTCAAAAAACATGTCGATTTGGTCATAGGTTGGGACCACTGTGGAGGATTTTTTAGTTTTCGACCATGAACTATCTACTGAGGTCGATGCTCTTCCTATGTTCTCACGGTAGCACATTCCTTCCATCTCATTTTCGGTAGAAGCGACTGCTATTCGGGATTACTCAGGCCCAGCATTAATCACTGATTTATAGTCAGAGGCCTAGCTTTGGAGAGCCCTAAAAACTCAAACCCTAAGGTTAGACCTAGGTTCAATTCCTGCGGGGGTTGAGGCGGATAAACCCTTGGAGGAAGGCCCTTCGGCTTAGGTCGATATGCAGCAGGTTCAAACTTTACTGCTGGTCTTGGGGAACCCTACTACGGGTAATTTCACCAGTATTGGAATAATTTCGGGGCATTTCGACAACATTAGGGCTAAAGGACCTCTGATAGAAAAGGACCCGGCCTCACTTTAGGTTGTATAGGAGGATAATTTGGTTGTTGGCACGAGTAGAAAACTGAAAGGGTCATCCAAAAGGAAAAAGCGCCTCCCTCTGTGTAGCAACAAAATCTTCCTCAAGCTCGCCAAGGACACAACATTCTGTGAAGCCATGGATTCGGCTGAAAAGGTACTGGTGGGGCATGTGAGGGGCAAACACTATAGTGTGGAGTGGCTCCAAAAATGGACAATGGAGGTTTGGGGACATCATCTATCGGAACCTCCAAGGGTATAGACTTTTGTTCGAGGGTGGTTCGCTTTGAGATTCAAATGTCTTGCCCACACTAACTGGGTTCTCTCCACAATTTGGTACATAGATCAAGCTCCTGTTCTCCTTCGAAGGTGGATGCCTATGTTTGACCTTGAACTTGAAAGGACGGAGGCAGGACTAATTTGGGTTCATCTACCGGGCCTACCCGTTCACTTCTGGACTGAGCAGATTTTCAAACAAATAGAAGATGCAATGGGCAAGTTTCTTACCTATGATGACTCATTTAACTCTACAGGGAGGATGGATTTTGCCAGGATCTTGGTATATATGGACCTCATAGATGGGCTTCTAGAGTTTATTAACATACAGTGGAGAGACATAGCTAGGAGACAGTCGTTGGATTATGAGGCAGTTCCATTCAGGTGTCACCGCTGCCACAAGGTGGGGCACTTATTTAAAGGCTGTCCTTTGAACAAATGAAATAGCAGATAGTTTGCGAGACAATCTCCTCTAAATGCTCTTGAGCAGGAGGCTCAGTCACATGAAGACCCTATCAGAGAGGATCAGACTCGTGCATCTGAGGATATTCACAGGATTTCTTCACCACGCTCTAGAGGGACAGCCACCTTATCGAAGTCTGTTTTGAGATCTCCGGCTCCTGCTCTAAGCACTCCGAGGAAGTGTGGAAGGCCTCCCCATCGTACCACGCCTTCTGCTCCCAGTTCCATCGTAGTAGCCTTAGGGGACTCCAACACTTCGGGTATGAAATCCACCCACTTACCCCCCACTCATTGCATTTATGATATTCATAATTCTATATCTGAGCAGTTAATAGGCCCGAGTACTGTCTTCTCTTTTGAGGCCCCTATTCATAGCATATGTGACATTAAGCGCCCCTTTCCACTCTCCCTCCCACTCCCCTTGCTATTTTATGCACCCCTCCCCCATAACCCTCGGCATCCTTAACGTCGGCCTTAGTTCCTAGATACATCACTTGGTCTCACTTGACGAACATGGTTCTTGACCATGTTGGACTTGATATCCTCCACCCCCCTCCCTCTTCCAAGGCCACTTGAGGTCGACCCTCTGAATTCAAAATTGGCCAAGCTCAAGTGGATGTTGACATTGCTTTGGGCAAGAAATCAACCATTCTTGGAGTTCTTAAAGCAAGAACAACCCCCTCCGAATCGCCTCCATGAAGATTCGATCCTTCGATTGCAGAGGGCTTGCTAGGCCCGATAAAAAACTAGCACTTCGCCGCTTACTTTCTGCGGAAGCTCGAGACATTATTTTCTTACAGGAGACCCTTGGCCAAGCAATTGATATTTCTCAAACACTTGAACAATCCTTGCCAAGGTGGAGATTCTTAGGGTTAGATGCCCATGGCCGTTCTAGTGGTCTTGTCGTGAGCTTCAACACTCGCACTATTAAGGAAATTATTAGTTGGGGTGGTCAGGGATTCATACGAGCCAATGTATATTTAGCAGTGTTGGGTATACCCATCAGGATTGTCAATATTTATGGGCCTTGCCAGAACCGACCTGATTTCTGGGATCGCCTGCTGAATCTGGAACTATTTTCGGCTAAGAATCTTATTGTTGGAGTGGACCTAAATTTTTCTATAGGTCATGCGGAGTCTTGGGGTCACCAAGCACAAAGGGATTCCTTCTCAGACTATTTCTCTTCCATTTTGGATCAATACCATTTGATCGACATTCTTACTACAAAGCTTCAAGCTACCTGGAGGAACAATAGAGTGGGGGAGAATGGACTTGCTAGAAGGCTAGACAGATTTCTGGTCAAGGAACAGGTCATGGACCTAGGGCTAAACATCAAGCAATGGGTTGGCATGGGAAGACTCTCGGACCACATTCCTATTTATCTAGAGTTAGATAATGGTAGAGACAGGCTGAAAGGGCCTTTCAAATTTAGTTCTACTTGGCTTAAGGATGCATCATATATTAGAATGATCTCTAATTTTTGGAAAAGGAACCCTCTAGGGGTCAGTGGTTTAGTTATGGCTGGCTTTATCCACAACCTAGCTGAGCTAGAAAAGATGTCCAAAAAATGGGCTCAACATAAAAGATTATAGGAGGATCTAGAGCTGAGACAGATTGAGATCGATCTTGAGGTTTTTGAAAAGGAGCAAGGTGGTCCATTTAGATCAGAAGAGCACAAGCACAACATCACTTCCCTCTACTTGGCCCGTAGTAATATCCTCAAGGATAGAGAAGAAAATGGAGGTTGAGGAGCAGGGCCATCTAGATATAGGATGGGGATGCTAATACAAAATTTTATCATAAGTTTGCTAATGGAAGGAAAGCTATAAATACTATATGGCAAATGCAGGATGGGTATGGAGGAACAACAAACACATTCCCTCAGCTCGCTTCACTTGCAAAATCTCATTTTAAAAACGCCTACAGTGACCCCAGGGAGACTAATTTAGTAGAAACTATCACATTTTCTCAGCTTTTCCCCAGATATGTGGAGCTTGGGGATGAGGAGGATCTGATCCGGGAAGTCACTTTAGAGGAACTGGAGGCCACATTGAAATGGTTCAACAAAGACAAAAGCCCTGGACCTGATGGCTGGTCCATTGAATTTTATTTGACATTCTTTGAATTGATAGGGTCAAATCTTCTCAGAGTTATGGAGGAGTCTCAGACTTCGGGGCGCTTGGAAGCTTCCGTTACCTCCACATTCATTGCCCTCATTCCAAAGACAGGAAATCCTTCCACATTTGATGATTTTCATCCCATTTCGCTTTGTATTGTTTGTACAAGATTATAGCTAGAATAATTGCTAATAGATTGAAACCTATCTTATCAAAGCACATCCTACATGAACAATTTGCATTCCTGAATGATAGGCAAATTCATGAGGCGATAGGGACCGCACAGGAAGTTTTACACATTCTCCACTGCAAAAAAGGCAAAGGTATGATAATGAAGGTGTATTTATCTAAAGCTTTTGTAGGGTAAACTGGTTATACCTGAGGATGCTTCTAACCCATCTTGGTTTTCCTTTCTCTTTCATTAAATGGATTATGGGATGCATCATTAACATACCTTTCAGTGTTCTGGTTAACAGAAGTGCTACCGCTTTTTTCACCTCGGCTTGAGGTCTATGACAGGGGTGTCCTCTATCACCATTAATTTTTCTCCTTATTATGGAAGGGCTCAGTAGGATCATATCGGAGGAACATATGCTTAGTAGACTTAGTGGTATAAAGATTACGTAGGACTGCACACTTACACACCTACTTTTTGTAGACGACGTGTTGGTTTTTCTCAATGGTAGCGTTGGGGACCTGACATCGATCAGAGACATATTTTCCTTATTCCAGAAGGCCACAAGGACAATCATTGATGAAGGAAAATCTACTTTGACGGCCACAACTTGCACACAACATGAAATTCATTATGCTGTCCACAGATTCCACTTCACGCAGTTGGAACTGGTTGAGGGATTGAAATAATTGGGTTACAAGTTAAAGCCAATTGGGTACAAGATAGCGGATTGGACTTGGCTCATTGGAAAACTGGAGAAAAGGCTCATCATTTGGTACCTTATATTTCTATCTCATGCTGGCCATTTGACTCTCATCAAAAGTGTCCTGGAAGCGATCCCAATTTACTGGATGTCCCTGGCCTGGATCCCTCGTGGCATTTTGTTAAGGATTCAAAATATTTGCTGCAGATTCTTATGGAGGGGTAAACAGCCTGGGACGATATTCGCTTGGGCAAATTGGGAAGCGCTCAAACTTCCTAAAAAATGGGGGGGTTGGGGTCTCAAAAAGTTGGACGACTTTTCATCTTCACTGGTAGCGAAGCTTGGATGGAAAATGGTTGCGTCAGATAGTTTATGGACAAGGGTGGCCTACTCGAAATATATTTCCCCTGCCCAAGTATTGGATTGGATCCGTAGTCTGGTAGGACCCTACATAGGTATTTCGATAATTTGGAAAGTTGTTCTGAAGGCTTTGGAGCCCATCCGAACTGGCATAACTTGGCGGATACATTTGGGGGACAGAGTGCGCATTGGGATAGACCCATGGATAGGTTGTGGGATTATGCACAGATTACCTCCGACTCTGATAGCACACTTAAAGGAGCAAAATATCACACACCTAGCCCATATTGCAAACGATCTCAACTCCACCTTCCTTCATCAGGCTTGGAAATCTAATAACCAACTCAACATCCCTCCTTAGTGGAGGAAAAACTGGATGGACTTTACACAGGCCCTATTGGAGGCACATATCCAAATCATGGAAGGGGAGGATGAGATTATCTGGGCTCTGGTGAAATCTAAGAGATATTCACCAAAGGAGGGATATATTGTCCTGGCAAATCCATGTAAGTCCCAGGCCATTCTTGAGTGGTGGAAACTCCTCTGGAAACTTAATGCACCTCCTAGATCCAGAGTTCTTATGTGGTGTATATTTAAAAACAAAATCCCCACTAGGGATAACCTAATGAAGAGGGCCTTTAATGGCCCTCATTGGTGTTACTTTTGCAACAAGGATGGAGAATCTGCTTCCCACATTTTTTTGCAATGCCATGTTGTGCGTAATGCATGGAATCTGGTGTCTGCTACTGTCCCCTAAAATTGTA
>APFE031090886.1:0-25125 GCA_000404065.3 Pinus taeda | reverse complement strand
GTTTCGAATATGCCATCAGAAAATAGATAGAGTATCTAATAAACCCAGAAATTAGGCAAATTGCCGTCAAAAACTTTTCCCAATATATCAAAATCTTTTCCTGGTTGACCATTTATGGAAATTACTGTATGCTAATAAACAACGACTCACGTCTATAACATATTTGCTCGTATAGGCGCTTATTCAACTATGGTCATGAAAACAATTTCAGCACACCTAATTTTCCTTCAAATATATTTTTAAATTTTTGAAATTGAAGTCTCATGCTTTTGTGCTTATAGAATTTCCTTCTTGCTGCTGTTGTAATAGGTTTTTTCTTTTTTTTTGTTTGAATTGGACATGGATTTTTTTTAAAACTAGAAGTGAATAAGCTTTTTCCTCACCTCTAATTCTGTTGCTTATATATATTGTTTTAATTTATTTCACCCTATGTCTTTTTCAGTAATTTAGGCCAGCCATAATTTGTTATGATTGTATTTCAAATGAAAATATCTTGGAATAATCCTATAAAATATATTTAGTTGGATTTTTATTATAAGTATTTATTTATATAGTTTTATTTACGAAAATAAGAAATAAGAATTTTTGTTTTTCTTAATTAATATAGAAAGTTTTTTATATATATTACTTTGTTTTTAGTAAAAAGTCATCATTTTTAGAAAAAAATTAAAAAAATTGTGTGCTTTATTAAAGTAAATAGTCTTTTTATAATTTCTTAAACATTCATATATTTTATATGATTCTTCTTAGTTTTTATATATTTTAATAATGTAATATATGGATTTTATATTAGTGATTTAATCTTTTAAAGTGTTTATTTATTTTTATAAATTTATTGTTTAATTACATAATTGAATATATATATGTTTTTATTTTATGTTGAAAATTTATTTTGTTATAGAATTTATATTATGTTTTCATTCAAACATTTATATGTAAAATATTTTTTCAATAAACATCAATATGTATTTTGTAACTTTCATAATAAATCCATTACTTCTATTCACTACTTTTTATGTGAAGTTTTTTCACTTTCATGTGGGATGTATATTTATAATATATATTGAGTTTTAGGGTGTAGTTTTGGATAGTTTACTCTAGGTTAGGCTACAGTGGTGTAGGATAGGCAAGACTAGGACAGGTTAGGCTAGGTTAAGCTAGGCTAGGCTAGGCTAGGCTAGGTTAGGCCAAGCTAGTTTAAGATAGGCTAACCTAGTTTAGGCCACACTAGGCTAGGCCAGTTTAAGTTAGACTAGGCTAGGTTGGGCTAAGATAGGATAGGCTAGGCTAAGCTAGGCTATCTTAGGTTAGGCTCAAGTAGTTTAGTCTAGATTAGGCATGTGTTAGGCTAGGTTGGATAATCTAGTTTAAGATAGGTTAAGGCAGAATAGGCTAGACTACAGTAGGGTAGGGTAAGATAGGCTAACGTAGGCTAGGATACAATAGGCTAGGGTAGGCTAGGGTAGCCTAGAATAGGGTAGGCTAGGATAAGGTAGGCTAGGCTACGGTGGGATAGGCTTGGCTTAGGTAGCCTAGGCTACGATTAGGATAGGGTATGCTAGGGTAGGCTATGGTAGGCTAGGTTGGTTAGGGTAGGCTAGCTATGGTAGGGTAGGGTAAGGTAGGCTAGCTAGGGTAGGTTAGGTTAGGCTAGGCTAAGTTAGGTAGCTTAGGCTAGGGTAGGGTAAGGTAGGATAAGCTAGGCTGGATAGGGTAGGCTAGGCTATGGTAGGCTAGGCTAAAATGGCTTGTCTAGGCTAGGTAGGCTTGGCTAGGCTAGGTGGGCTTGGCTAGGCTACATTAGGCTAAGTAGAGTAGGCTAGGATAGGCTAGTGCAGGGTAGGTAGGCTTCGCTAGGCTAGGTGGGCTTCGCTACGCTAGGGTATGGTAGCATAGCCTACGTAGGTTAGGGTAGGCTAGCTTAGCATAGGCTAGGTTGGGTAAGATAGGGCAGGTTAAGCTATGGTAGGGTAGGGTAGGCTAGGCTAGGTTTGAGTAAGCTAGGCTTGGCTAGACTAGGCTCGGCTAGGTAAGTTAGGGTAGGCTAGTGTAGGGTAGGGTAGGGTAGGGTAGGGTAGGTAGGCTACAATAGGCTAGGGTAGGTAGGTTGGGCTAGGGTAGGCTAGGCTAGTGTAGTCTATGTAGGGTACGGTAGGGTAGTGTAGGACAAGGTATAGTAGGCTAGGCTAGGCTAGGATAGGTTACGCTAGGCTAGGCTATGGTATGGTAGGATAGGCTAGGGTATGCTAGTTACGATAAGCTTGGGTAGGTTAGGATAGGCGAGGCTACGCTAGGCTTAGGTAGGTTAGGATAGAGTAGGCTAGGCTAGGGTAGAATAGGTTAACATAGGCTAGGGTAGGCAAGGGTAGGCTAGGCTAAGCTAGCGTAGGTTAGGCTAGGGTAGGCTAGGTTATGGTAGTCTAGGCTAGGCTAGGATGGGATAGGCTTGTCTTAGGTAGGCTAGGCTAGGCTTAGGATAAGGTATGCTAGGGTAGGTTGGGTTATGCTAGGGTAGGCTAGGTGGGCTAGCCTACGATAGGTTATGCTATGCTAGGTAGGCTAGTGTAGGCTAGGTAGGCTAGGGTAGGCCATGGTAGGTTAGGCTAGGGTAGGCTAGGGTAGGCTAAACTAGACTCCGATAGTGTAGGGTAGCGTAGCATAGGGTACGTTGGCTAGGTTAAGCTTGGGTAGGGTAGGATAGGCAAGGCTAGGCTAGGTTTATGTAGGTTATGATATGCTAGGATATGTTAGGCTAGGCTAGGCTAAGCTAAGCTAAGCTAGGTTATGGTAGGATAGGTTAGACAAGGGTAGGGTAGACTAAGCTAGGGTAGGTAGGCTTGGCTGGGCTAGGTGGACTTGGCTAGGCTAGGGTATGGTAGCGTAGGCTAGGTAGGTTAGGGTAGGCTAGCTTAGGCTAGGCTAGGTTGGGTAAGATAGGGCAGGTTAGGCTATGCTAGGGTAGGGTAGGGTAGGCTAGGGTAGAGTAAGCTAGGCTTGGCTAGACTAGGCTAGGCTACACTAGGCTCAGTTGTAAGTCAGGGTAGGCTATTGTAGTCTATGTAGGGTACGGTAGGGTAGGGTAGGACAAGGTATGGTAGGGTAGGCTAAGCTAGGATAGGCTAGGCTAGGCTAGGCTATGGTAAGGTAGGATAGGCTAGGGTATGCTAGTTAGGATAAGCTTGGGTAGGTTAGGATAGGCGAGGCTATGCTAGGCTTAGGTAGGTTAGGATAGAGTAGGCTAGGATATGTTAGGCTAGGTTAGGGTAGAATAGGCTAGGCTAGGCTAGAGTATGCTACGCTAGGGTAAAATAGGCTAACGTAGGCTAGGGTAGGCAAGGGTAAGCTAGGCTAAGCTAGCATAGGTTAGGCTAGCGTAGGCTAGGTTATGGTATGCTAAGCTAGGCTAGGATGGGATAGGCTTGGCTTAGGTAGGCTAGGTAGGTTAGGTTATGCTAGGGTATGCTAGGGTAGGTTAGGTTATGCTAGGGTAGGCTAGGTAAGCTAGCCTAGGATAGGTTATGCTATGTTAGGTAGGGTAGGGTAGGCTAGTGTAGGATAGGTAGGGTAGGGTAGGGTAGGGTAGGCCATGGTAGGTTAGGCTAGGGTAGGCCACAGTAGACTTTGATAGTGTAGGGTAGCGTAGCATAGGGTACACTAGCTAGGTTAAGCTTGGGTAGGGTAGGATAGGCAAGGCTAGGCTAGGTGTGTAGGTTATGATATGCTAGGATAGGTTAGGCTAGGCTAGGCTAAGCTAAGCTAAGCTAGGTTATGGTAGGATAGGTTAGACAAGGGTAGGGTAGGGTAGAGTAGGGTAGGCTAAGCAAGGCTAGGATAGACCAGGGTAGTGTAGACTTGGGTAGGCTAAGCTAGGGTAGGATAGTGCAAGGTATTGTAGGCAAGGGTAGGCTAAGGTAGGGTAGGTAGGCTAGGCCAAACTAAGTTAGGGTAAGCTAGGCTAGTGTAGGATCGGGCAGTCTAGGGTATGGTAGGCTAGTTTAGCATAAACTAGGCTAGGGTAGCATAGGCTAGGTTAGGTTAGGTTAGGCTAGGCTAGGTTAAGCTAGGCTAGGCTAGGGGAGGATGGGATAGGCTTGGCTTAGGCAGGCTAGGGTAGGCTTAGGATAAGGTAGGCTAGGGTAGGCTAAGCTGGGCTAAGTTATGCTAGGTAGGACAGGTGAGCTACGGTAAGGTAGGTAGGTTAGGTAGGTTAGGTAGGCTAGCCTAGGTAGGCTAGGGTTGGGTAGGGTTGGCCAGGGTAGGTTAGGGTAGGTTAAGGTAGGGTAGGTTAGGGTAGGGTAGGCAAGGCTCGACTACGGTAGGTTGTAGGTTAGCATAATGTAGGGTAGGCTAGCTAGGCTAAGCTTGGATAGGGTAGGATAGGCTAGTGTAGGCTAGGGTAGTCTAGGGTAGGCTAGGCTAGGTTAGAGAAGGGTAGGCTAAGGTAGGGAAGGGTAATCTAGGGTAGGGTAGGTTAGGGTAGGGTAGGCAAGGCTAGTTTAGTGTATGGTAGGCTAGGGTAGGGTAGGCTAAGGTAGGCTAGGGTAGGCTAGGCAAGGATAGGTAGGTCTGACTATGTTATGGTAGGGTAGGTTAGGCTAGGGTAGGGTATGGCTAGGGTAGGCTAGGGTGTTGTAGGTTAGGCTAGGGTAGTGTACTCTAGGCTAGGCTAGACTAGGCTAGTCTAGTGTAGGCTAGGATATGCTAGGGTAGGCTAGGCTTAGGCAGGGAAGGCTAAGAGAGGTAATCTGAAATCTTTAAACTTGAACATTTTTAAAAATTTGTATTTTAGGCTAGGCTAGGCTTGGCTAGGATAGGCTAGGGTAAGCTAGTCTAGGGTAGGTTAGCGTAAGCTAGTCTGGGGTAGGCTAGGGTAGGCTACCTTAGGCAAGCCTACGATAGGCTACCCTAGCTTAGGCTAGGATAGGCTAGCTTAGGATAGGGTAGATAAGGCCAAGCTAGTTTAGGCTAGCCTAGCCTAGGCTAGGCTAGGTTAGGACAGGGTAGAGAAGGCCAAGCTAGTTTAGGCTAGCCTAGCCTAGGCTAATCTTAGAATAGGGTAGGCTAATCTAGTTGAGGCCTTGGTAGACTAGGTTGGTTTAAGTGAGGCTAGGCTAAGCCAGGCTATGTTGGGTTACACTCAACTAGTTTAGGCTAGATTAGACATGTGTTAGACTATGTTAGATAATCTAGTTTAGGATAGGTTAGGATAGGCTAGTTCAGGATAAGCTAGTTAAGGTAAAGCTAGGATAGGAAAAGTTATTTTAGTCTAGGATAGGCTAGGCTATGCTAGATTAGGCCAGGCTATATCTTCCTAGTGGCTAGGCTAGATTGGGGTAGGCTAGATTAGCCTAGATTAGATTGGATTAGGCTACGCTAGGCTAGGCTATGTTAGGTTAGGCTAGGCTAAGCTAGGAGAGGCTACATTAGGATAGGTTGGATTAGGCTAGATTAGGTTAAGCTATGCAACACTAGTATAGGCTAGGCTAGAATAGTCTAGGCTAGATTAGGCTGGGCTGGGCTAGGCTACGCAGATTGTATGAATGATGCCCTAAATCCTCATATAAGGGAGATGTGTAGGTATTATGATGGTTTATGCCTTTTTCTGAAACATATTTTAGTCTAGCCTTTAGCTACATATGTGATGATTTCACTCCATGATTGTAACACTAATATGTACAATTTCATATTCGTATAGCTATGGATAGAAAGAAGATATACCATCATTGAAAATTTAGAAGATCACTGTTGAGATATAGAGAGGTTATTAAAAATTATTTGGTGTGCTAGTAACATATTAATTTGTGCTTTCATGTCTACTAATATGCTTGATTCCACCAGGAATAATGAAAAACACAATTTTATGAGTCTAGGAAACTATAGATCTTTGAACTCAGTGGCCACTAATTATGTGTTGTCACAATATATCCACGTGCTAGCAACAGAAGTTGTAAAGGGAGAGTATATACCAATCATATATCTATCTATATTAGATAAAAATGTTGAGGGATGCCTAGAGAGGAAAACATGCATCTTAACCTAGATTGTGCAATGTCGGGATTATTTGAGGTAAATAAAAGTTAATTGCTATTATGTTGTTTTGAGCTAGCCATAAATCTAATGCAGTCAAAATATCAACATAAAAGTTAAATTGTGACACTCTGTTTAAAGGGTGAATTTTGTGTTGAAATATATTTAGATTACTACAAAATAAATAATACCAAAAAAAACCTTTTATTTTATGCCTCTTCTCTGAAACAATTAACATACATTTTCAAAGTTTTTATGAATTTTAGGTAAATAAAATATTTTATTAATTTTTTAAGTTGTTATTTGAACTATAATTTTGATCATTTAGTCCAATACAAAAGTCATGAATATTGAAGGAATTGTAATTTTAAAATAATAAAATTTAAAAATTATAAAGGTTACAGAAAACTAATCAATATTATCTAAAATTTTCTATTAGTTTTTGCATTTTGTTCACCATTTCATGTCGTGGACAAAGAAAATATGAGGACCATTACATTCTATGTATTAGGATTATTGATATTATTTATATGTGTTTATGTGATTTACAATTATATTCAACACTTTTAACATTATCATAGATATATAAATTAATTTTAAATGTTAGGAGACATCAATTCATTCTTCATAAACATCCATACTTTCCTTATAATGCATCTTCTATAAAAACTATCCTAGATCCATCTTAAATTCAAACCTATTAAGTAGATAGAGTGATAAGGTCTTTCAAGTTGCAAACCTTTCTTTGATTTTTGCGCCCAAAAAAAGAGGTTTTCATGTTGAAATATTTGATCCCTCTTAGTGCTTTATAGATCTAAAGTAAAGATAGATCTCTGTTTGTTCACCTCCACAATAAATTACCTTGTGTTATCTATAAATTTAAGGTGGAAATAAAGCACAAAAAACGATGGAAATAAATTTAAGGTGGAAACAAAGTACCAGGATTCTTGAACGACGATGGAGACAGAAACGAAATGCTTCGCGAGATGTTGAACATGTTAGAAATGAGTGTTTTGAAGGAGTGAGAGAGTGCAGCAGAACAAAGCTTGAGTAATAATAAAATGTGCCTCGAATAATAGAATGTAATAATATACATAAATGCTAAACTGAAATCAATATTACATTTATTTATTTATTTGTTTTGTTTTTATATTTATTTATTTATCATATAAATATAATCAATAATTTTTATTTTTAATATAATTTGTAGATATAATAAAGTTTATTTATTAATAAATATTTCAGTATTTTGTTTTTTATGTTTTTTAATTAATTTTTTATTTTTCAATTTGTCAAT
Organism: Pinus taeda; assembly: GCA_000404065.3. Classification (NCBI taxonomy): domain Eukaryota; kingdom Viridiplantae; phylum Streptophyta; class Pinopsida; order Pinales; family Pinaceae; genus Pinus; species Pinus taeda. Next base: position 17,801 of record APFE031090886.1, on the reverse strand, counting down.
TATCAAGAAAATAAACAATTTTTTTTTCAAATATATAAAAAATACAACTTACCATAAATATTATTATTTTTTAATTTTATGCCAATAAGCCTCTTTTTATTGGAATGGCTATCTCTTCCACACTAGTTTTGATTAACAAATTAGATGGTGTGTGACGATGAAATTCATTATATTCTCAAGACATTTCATGATGGGCCTTATGGACTAAATTTTGCATATAGGAGAATAGGTCATAATGTTCTTCACCATGAAAACCTTAATGTACCACTTGACCTCCATTTAAAATATAACTTCCTCTAACCACTAATGATGTACTTGTAGAATTGAATCTCCTTGACTCAAGGAAAATATTGATAATAAATTTCTCTATGAACTTACTTCCATCTATGAAAATATAGTGAACTTCATTTTTGACAGTTATATAAGTAGGTAGTTTAGATAATGAGCATATCCAGTAGTCAATTATACAACTAAACTTTCGTCACTTACACACTTTTCATACATAGATAACTTGTAATTGTTGATATTGAAGTACCAAATAACAACAAGATTCATCATATTCTAATAGATTCACATAAACAAATCAACAATATATTCTCTCAGTTCTGAAGAATATCAAGAACTACTAATTTGAACTATGCCACTCTCTTCATTAATTGGTTATGCATCTTTCCATTTGAGACAAACGAATATAAGAAAATAATTAACAAATAATAAAACCAATTTTAGTTTTCTTCCACTCCATATATACATTCATTATTGAAAATATGAAACCCATAACAATAAAAATAATCATAGCATGACTTCACATATTTTAAGGAATGATTAATAGATTCTTTGGAGGAATAGCTAGTAAAAACAAAAGAAGAATGAATTTCTTACAAGTAATGAAGTGAAAGTAATAACCAAAACTCAAAATGGTGTGGGCAATGTGCAAAGGACAAGAGGGAATTACGGATTCAAATTATCAAGTTATTCAAACAAATATTACATATTGATATTGTGGGATCATTTCTAACATTTGAATCAAGCATTGAGAATGAGGATATAAGAAAAAAAATCCTCGCTTTCACTCGATTCCAATTTGACTTCTCTACAGTTACTTGCAAGGGTACACACCAGTTGTGGCATCGAATGTATACACAATTATGTAAAGTGGTAACCTTCGATGCATACATTTTTGATCCAGTTATCATCCATGGAACCTAACCAAAATATGTTTATGTTTCCAAATAAGAAGAGGTTTAGATTCAAGAACCAAAAAAAAAAAATATTCAAAGATTGAATTCCATTACAAAAAAACATTGGGTAAATCAAGTTTATTTTCCATCTACGTTTTTTGTTAATGTGGTTATGATGATGCATTCATTTTTTGTTGCTTATGCCTCCTACACCATATTCATCTTTGAAAATTATCCCGTGGACACAGGAAACAACAACTACATGACCATGCTTGTGAAGGTCAAGATGTGGTACAATATCACTAACTTCACCAATCGCTTTCCCACTTGTAGGTTTTGTAATGGTAGAATACAAAGACACCATGAGTTAAGTCAGTGATGGAATTCACAGGAATGGATGTTCCCATTCCAAAATCCAACCAAGCATTCCATAGTAACGAAAGTGCCAAGGAATGTGTTTGTGTCTTGTTATATTAGCCTCTATTTCATAGGTAAAGCACAACATTGTTAGTTGATTGAGGTAGACAATCATACCATCAAAATTATGTTGAACTGATTAGGTAGAAGAAACCTCTAATCAGGATATTTCACAAAAAAATCAATGGGGAACCTCGGGATGTAACTTAGTGCACTGGAAAATTAATATAAATAAAATGTGATGCACAAAATCAATAGAAGCAGATGAATGTACAGATTAATCAAGAACCTTGGGTATAAAATTTTGTTTGACAACAGTTTCAATTATTTTGCATAGAGCATATAGAATTGTCCTTGTTTTCAGAACTACTGGAACAGATGGAGATTTGGATCAAGCTAGATAATTGTTTCAACTTTTCTTTTATTGTAGACATGCATGAATACCCTCAGCTTTATAAGGCTTTAGACCATTAATGTTCAATAGTTTGTAGATTCAATGGGTAGATGGAGAATAATGACTGTACCAGCAGATGCATATATAAACACATAAGAATGGCCAACTACAGGAAGTAAATGAATCTTTCAAATCTAATTTATCAATGCAAAGGTAAGATGACGATTATCTGGCATTAACCACAGAAGAAACATGAACAACCTGTTCAAGTGCAAGCTTAGAACATAAGAGAAAATGGAAATTGAACATATAACAACAAAAGAACCTTATATTACTAGAATGAAGATGAGAAGCTTGACTAGAAAAGTATCCATAGTCTCCAGAAGCTGAACCCTTGTTACTCTGAATTTTCACATATTTATAGGCCCTTTTACAATGCTCTCGAGCCTTCTGAGGTTCGCGAGGTCTTAATCTATTCCCTCTGTCTTTAACAACTTGATGCCTGACTAGGCATGCATGGGCTCAGAGGTTTCTTCTCTAAAGAAGAGTAACCTCATTCTGGTACTTTGTTGTGCTGGAAGGGAGCTTGCTCGTGCCAGAGATGCCTCTTGATCACTTTTGTTGGTTTTGGCTCTGTTGCATTGTTGATGCTGCATGATCGCTTTTGTTTCGGGCTGCATCGTGCTATGGCCCTTTTTTTCCCTTTCTGGCCTTTGTCTCCCGATACTTGTTCCCTCGCCTCTGTTCTATGATGGAATGGGTCTACGGGCCTTTGTAATCCCTTTAAATCCTAACAATGATTGTTTTATGTTTTATACAAAAAATGCTACAACACTGTAAAATCCCACTAAGATCTATTTATTTCAGACTTTAAAATTCCTTGAACTCTATCTATTCCTCTATCAGGTCCATCCTTATCTCTATTGCAAATCGCAAGTGGATTGTTCCCTTGCTTCCCTTTGTACTTTAGAAATACATAAAAAAACTGCGAAAATGCATTGAAAATGGCTTTTCTGGGACCTCAAATATTATGAAATAATATTTAGAATACCGAAAGGTCTGGTTCATTGTGTAGCACACATATATGTGTAAAGACCCCTTTCCTTGGTGTTCCTCTGATGTGATATAGTGATATTATCTGATCACAATCGCATATCATGCCCCGATCCATTGATAGCGCTATTCGTTAGTCTCTGATAGCGATTGTACGATGCCATGTCGGTCATTGATCTACGTTCTTGATCGACGGTCCATGTTGCATCATGGATCACTGTCACAAGTTTCATACAATCTGTGCCGATATCCACCGATTGACTTTACCGATTGCGACCTGCCGATCAAATCTAGACCGTTGATCAGCCAAATCTAACAGTTGCTATGTGTATCAATGTTTATGCCTCTGATACTTGGTTTTTCATTGTTTCCTATGGTTTTGTTCCTCCTCACAGTGCTTTTCTACCATTCTGAGGGCTCTTGGAATGCGATTATTTTGATCTTTGAGTGATCCTTAAGAAAATTTTAAAGACTTCTAGAGTGTTTTGGATTCATTTTTGGGTCATTTGCCAACAAGGCTAACACTGGATACTTCTGAGGATGAAAGCCTCCCTGTGAGGTTTCAAGAACTACAAAGCAATGTCTTTATTATAAAACCAAAATCAAATTTATCTCCTAGTGTTCCATTGGGCATGGAGCCTATATTGTATAGAAAGAATAAAAACTGAAAAACATATTTACAATATCAAGGATTTAAAGCCTTAAATGAAATCAAGTTTCAAGAATCACCCATTGACCAGGCTGCCAAAGACATCTTCTCCTTCCAGATTGTGTAGAATAAAGGTATTGTTCTACTGAATTTGGGAGATGACAAATGGACCTGTCCATAAGGAGTCAACCTTACCACGATTACCTTTCTTTTCCTTCATCACATCCCATTTGAGAAACCCGTCACCAACTTGGAAATTATCCATTTCTATTTGCCTGTGAAAGGTTTCTTTGATTTTCTTCTAATGAAATTTTGACTTTTCAACCAGATGCTCTCTAATATGTTGTAATTCAACTAGGTTATTCATTCTCCTTACCATGTCATTCATTTCATCCTATTCTTCTTGAAAGAATTTGGCCACAGGGAGAATAAGCTAGAGAGGAGAAACAACATTATTACCATAAACTAGCTTAAATGGAGAATTTCCTATGGACTTCTTGTTGGTAACTTTGTCAGCCTACAGTGCAAACTTCAACTTGGAATCCCATCTCTTTTTGTTGTCCTCCTACTATTTTTTGACTATCCTTACAAGACTCTTGTTAGATAATTCTGCCAGGCCATTACCTTGAGGATAATATGAGGTATAATGCACCAATTGAATGCCAATGGATTCACACATGTCCACCTAATCTTCAGCCTTGAAAGTTGTTTCATTATCAATGACTAGTTTGGTTGGGCACCCAAATCTAGTGAAAATGTTCTCATTCAAGAAATTTATGACAACTTAATGATTAGCATTTTTAGTGGGTATGACATCGATCCATTTGTTGAAATAATCAGTGGCTACCAAGATCCATTTGTGTTGGAAGGGACAACAGTTCTTTAAACAGGAGTTTCCTTAGCACTATTCATATTCAACCTCAGGTTATATCTGTGCTGATCTTCATTTTGTAGAAAAGCTCCACCATCCCACTTTTGGTTGATCTGGTCATTGAATAATGACCTTTCCTAGGCAGCTAAGGTCAAAAAGGAGGCACTGCCTTTTTCTTCCATAAAATGGATCACATCATCTTCATCAAACTACTCTTCGTCCACGACTACGTTCTGGAAAGGGGTCTTCACCCTTTGGTCTTCATTGGCATCTTTGCTTCTTTGCAGAATCTGCAACTGCTCATTAGCTCTTCTATATGGATTTGGATTTGGATTTGTAGGAGTAAAGGTATTATGAACTCTTCCTTTCCTAGGGTGCTGCTCAACCTTTAACTTGGAGATTTCAGAGGCTAATGACTCTATCATCTTAGTCATTTTATCTATCTTAGGGTTTAAAGATGATGAAGACTTGCCCCTTTTTCTTCTTCTATCAACATTTCCCTTGAGCTTCTCTGTAGCCATGATGTTTGATTCTACTTCCAAGGCTGCATCTTGCATATCAGCCAAAGTAGCACATTGCCTCTCCCTCAATAGTAGACCGAAGTCAAATCAAAAGCACTGGCATAGGTGAGTTTAGCAGAGGTAGTGGTGGGTTTTACTTCAGCTGGAATATTGTTGTACATGAAGTTAAACCTCATATTAAAATCAAAAAGAAACTTACCATTTTCCCTCTTTAAGTTGCGAAACTCGGTGTGGTAGTAGAGTAGATCCTTCTTATACCCCCAATGATTTAGGAATGCATCATATAAAGCCTCAATATATGCTATAGATCTTGGGGTCAGTTCTCTTAACCATTTTCTAGCCTCTCCATCTAGGCTTTGGATAAATACTCTCATCCACACATCATCTTCACTAATGTCTAGGTTATCAACATAGCTATAGAATGATTCAAAATGTTTCTCATCTATAACACCTTAAGTCCCAGTGAACTTGGGCCTATACTTCTGCTATTTTGTAGTAGGCATGGAATTGAAAGGAGTGGGCACTACTAGAGTTCCATACCTAGCAGCTATGGTTCTTTCCATTTTTATAGGTTCTTGTGGTCCTGCCATAGCTGTGGTGGCTATAAGCGTACTCGCAATCTGAATGATAGAGGAATGAGGAGTGACTGATAAGACCAAGGGAGTATTATGGGTATAAGATAGGGTTTCCTTTGGGCATACAACAAAAGGAGAACCTAAAGAATAAGGAGCTTTATGAATCTCTCAGATTTTTTCTTCACTACTAGTATTAGATGCTATACTCTCAACATGTATTTGTTCTATTACAGGATTTTCTTGAAGAGATATAGAATATTGTTTAGATTTACTTGAACCTAATCCTCCTTTCTGGAATACTTTTCTTTCTTTGATGATTTTCTTAGGATCAAATACTCGGTCAGCTTGTGGCTTCTAAGGATTTCTCCGAGCATGCCTCACAAACTGAGCCAAAACTATGAAGTGGAGTCACCAAAAGGTTTGTCCTCTAGTAGAGTTGCTAGATAGATGATTACAATCGAAAAAGTGCCCAGAATTTGTCTATCATGAAAACTGGATCTGTTTCTTCTCCCAGGGAAGCTGAGCTTCAATTTCCTCTCCCCAGCAACGCTGCTAATTATGTTATCACTCCAAGAAACTCTCCTAGGTGGCAACTCGGAGATGCCTTGTAACATATAATCTTCAATATTGTTCTCGGAACTATTGGAATGGACGAAGGTCTGGATCAAGCCAGATAACCATTTCAGCTCTATTTTTACTCAAGACATGCATGAGCACCCTCAACTTTACAAGGCTTTAGACCACTAATGCTCAATAGTTTGTAGACTCAGTGGATAGATGGATAATACGGAGGATTATAACATATAACAACAAAAAGAGGATTATATTGCTAGAATGAAGATGAGAAGCTTGAGTATCAAAGTATCCATAATCTCCAGAAGTTGAACCATTGTTACTCTAACTTTTCACATATTTATAGGCCCTTTTACAATGTTCTCGAGTCTTCTGAGGCTCTAGAAGTCTTAATATATTCCCTTTGTCTTTAACGACTTAATGCCCTAACTAAGTACACATGGGCTTGGAGGTTTCTTCTCTAAAAACAGAGTAACCTCATTCTGGTACTTTGTTGCACTGGCAGGGAGCTCGTTCGTGCCAGAGATGCCCCCCGATCACTTTTGTTGGTTTTGGCTGTGTTGCACTGTTGATGCTCCATGATCACTTCTGTTTTGGGCTGCATTGTGTTGTGGCACTTTTTTTCACTTTTTGCCCATTTTCTCTCCACAACTATTCCCCGGCCTCTATTCTGTGATGGAATGGGTCTTCGAGCCTTTGTAATCCCTTTAAATACTAACAATGATTGTTTTCTAGTTTATACAGAAAACGTTGCAACACTATAAACTCTTACCAAGCTCTGTTTATTTCGAACTTAAAAGTCCTTGAACTCTATCCATTCCTCTATTAGGTCCATACTTATCGCTATCATAAATTGCAAGTGGCTTGTTCCCTTGCTTCCCCTTTGTATTTTAGAAATATGTAAAAAACTGCGAAAATGCATTGAAAATGGCTTTTCTGCAGACCTCAAATATTACGAAATAATATTTAGAATTCTGTCAGGTCAGGTTCATCGGGTCGCACACATATATGTGTAAAGGCCCGACTCCATGGTGTTTCTCCGATGCGATATAGTGATGCGATCTAATCGTAATCGCATATCGCTCATGCCTTGAGCCATTGATAGCGCTTTTCACTAATCTCCGATAGTGATATTGCGATGCGATGTGGGTCATCGATCTGCGCGCTTCATCGATGGTCCATGTTGCATCACTAATCATTGTCTAAAGTTCCATACAGTCCAAGCCGATATCCGCCGATTGCGACCCGCCGCTCAGATCTAGACCATTGATCGACCACATCTGGCGGCTGCTGTGTGTATCAATGTTTATGCCTCTGATACTTTGTTTTCTCTGGTTTTCTGCCTCCCGATAGTGCTTTTCCGCCATTCTGAGGGCTCTTGGCATGTGATTGTTTTGATCTTTGAATGATCCTTAAACACATTTTGAAGACTTCGAGAGTGTTTTGGATCCATTTTTGGGCCATTTGCCAACAAGGCTAACAGTCCTCACAATGTTCTCGACAATGCCTCCTCACACTTGTATATATTCATTAACAAAAGAAACAAATACCAATTTAGCAAAATAACTTACATAACAAAAATAATTTCACACTTGTCTTCGTTATAAAAGTTATTCTCAAAATGTCTTTGATACCAAGAAAGAAATCATAACTTTTCATACACACACAAAATTTGTTTTTCTATTAGGTTTCACACTAGAATACATCACACTCATATAGTGCATATGAGATCCAATAGATTCTAAGCTAGGAGATTTTTTGTGGAGAAAATATCTCAACAACCTAATCGAATCAACATATTGAATCTTCTTGTAAACTATTGTAACCATTAGTTTTAATTTCAATTCACAAAACTGACATGACAAACGTATTATATATATATATATTATATATATATATATTATATATATAAATATATATATATATAATATATATATATATATATTCCTCATATGGAATATATAGAATTGTACTTGTCAAATATATATACATAAATATATAAGAATTATATATACTCATATAAATCCTTTTGCCTAAAATATTGTAGTTCTTGCAATCTCTCTAATCAATCTAATCACTTAGCATCCTGAATCTAGTTTGTACTTCTCAATCTAGGATATAATAATATCACCCAAATTGAATATATATGAGTCTAAAATCACTTGTGAACCACAAGCGAACAAAACATTTTCCCTTTGCACATACTCCATATTGAGCACTCTCGCAAATCTCCCCTTTCTATTTGTGAGATAATAAAATTTTCACTTTTAATGGCCTCAAAATTTTCATCTTCAATCAATGAAGCTTGCAACTAGGATTTACACTTTGGACATGCAGTCTATAGAGAGACATCTATAGGAATGTGTTTATGCTTTATGATCTTTGTAGTCAACCCTTTTGGACAAAAATGGAGGTAGAACCGTCCCATCAATTTTTGTTAAAATAAAAATTGATAAAAAATTAATAAAATTATAAATTTAATTTATAAAGTTTGAGCATTAAAATAGAAATTGATAAAAAATTATTAGAATTATAAATTTAATTTATAAACTTTGAACCATTTAAATGTTTTTTAAACTATTTAAAACAACTTTTGTAAAAAAAAATTGTTTGGCAAATTGGGAAAATATCCAAAAGTTAAAATAAATAGTTAAACAAAGCCGTCAAATTAACGCCTTCAATTTCGAGGTAATACTGAAGAGAAATGTGATAATAGCGTTTTTCTTAAGGGTTTTATGGTCAATGATAGAGGATTGTCAAAGGAAGTGGTCAATGGATGAAGATTTAGAAAATTTAGCCGGTAATGGATCAATCTGCTCTCAACTGGTAGAGTCTCCGCTAGCACGGCTGCCCCTGATTGCATTTTTCGTTTTTGTAGCGTCTACAAGTGTTGGAAGGATGCTTTGTCATGCAAGCATATCGGTCGTCTTGTGGCCGAATCAGGCGGTGGGCAACCGTGCCTTATTTTGTGTATTCCCAACACTCTGATAATTGGATAACTATTTCTATTAGAGAATGAAGTAATTGGATTACTATTTCTATTAGAGAATGAATGCATAAGAAGGAAAAAAACTTGATGTAAATATTAAATGAGGGATTCACCAATAATTTACAAGATTTTATAATTAACTCAATGATTCACTAATGTTTTACAAGATTTTACAATTCATTGAAAGAACCACAAATGTTTTATAACATGTTATATTTTAATAAAATATTCCCAAAAAATGATGTATACTAGACGTTGACCTTTGGTTACTATTAGAAAGGAAAAGAAGAAATCACATGAAGATAAGGAACATAGGAATATAAGAGAAACAATTCCTATTGGCCATGGAGAAATTAGTCTTGGAAAACCTTTACAAACTCCCATGACAAGGGTTCATCACACCTCTTGCCTAATTTGTGTATTCTCTTCTTCAAATAAAATGATAGTAATAGTAAATTATATACAATCATTATGCAGAAACAAAATATATAGAGTTGACACGAATATCTAATGTGTACTGCTAGAATATAAATAGACAAATATGATAGTATTGTAAACGATGGAATCACTTCATTACAGGTAGTAACAAGTAAATAAATTGTATGGATTGTTCTTAGGAATAAAAAAAAAGATTTACATTGTATTATTTTCTCATAATTAAATATTGTCATTAATAAAGAGAGGGTAAATAAAAGCCCTAGTCTCCTTTCCATTTTCTAACTTTTCATACTAATAATGATTGTCATATCTAATATATGAGGCTTCTGCATTTGCTTTACATCCCAATACCTCGAGCATGCTCTCCTTTCCCTCTTGAATTTTTTTCTTAATTTTTAACTGTAATAATTTTTTGTTTGGAAAATCTGCAAAATTTGGTGTTATGATTTAAAAATTACACTTCCGTTATTATAATTTTATATCTAATGGTTGGGGAAAAATAATCTTTAATTAAAAATAAAGTTTAATTTTTAATTTGTGGCAGCCATGTCTTCAAGTATACATTTTTCTACAAAATCTTTCAGTCGTAAATTACTCTTTGGAATTCATTTATAGTCTTCATTAATGCAGATAAAATTTTAGTGGAGTTTTTTTTTAGAGTTGAAATTCGAGGGTCCAAAACTTTGGGGTTGATTTTTTTATTGAAATAGTGATTAAGGATGATTATCCCCAATATTAAGTTAAAATGTTTATATTTTATACCATTATCTCCCCATAAAAGAAAAATAAAATTCATAGAAGCAAGAGTTCCCATCCCTATAGAATGACCAAACACTCAATTAACCTTTATGTTTACAATCCATAATTTTTGTAAGTGATTTTACTTAATTTCTCAAAAAAGGTTGTTATTTAAACTAATTTCCTTGGACATCATAAAAATGGGGTTTTATGGCAATGGCTTCACACATGTGTTTTCATCATGGAACTATTTTTCAATCTCCCATAGAATTTCATTTTCTCCAATGTATTCCCTTCTAGTTTTGTAGAATACGAATAAACATTGAGTTGGGTGTGATTTTTCTCAACAACTTTTGATACAATTTATTTAAATTTTACATTTTTTTAAAATGAAATTGTTGTTCTCATAATTACTTATTTATATTGCAATTTTTCATATATATTATTTGTTATATTGTGATGTATATATTGACAGATGAGCTATTGCTACAAAGAATGAATAAATATGTATTATAAATAAAGAGAATGAAATGATATGCAATTTTGATCTTTTTTTAAGTTTTCTGAGGAGGCAAGGGAGGTGGAGGTGGAGGTGGTGGAGGAGGATGAGGAGGAGATGAAGGAGGTTAAGGAGGAGGAGGAGGTGGAGGGGGTGGAGGAGGAGGTGAAGGAGGTTGAGGAGGAGGTGGAGGAGGAGGAGGAGGAGGCTAAGGAGGTTGAGGAGGAGGTGGAGGTGGTGGCTATGGAGGAGGAGGTGGTGGAGGTGGAGGCAGAGGAGGAGGTGATGGTGTTGGTTGAGGAGGTGACAGAGGTTGACATGGTGTAGGAGATGGTGAAGGTGGTGGAGGAGGAGGAGGTACTTGAGGTGGTGGAGGTAGAGGAGGAGAAGGAGGAGGAGGAGGCAGATGTCGAAGTATTGGAGGGGGCGGAGGAGGAGGCAAATGTTGAAGTGAAGGAGGAGGAGGAGGAGGCAGATTTTGAAGTGACAGAGGAGGAGGAGGAGGCAGATGTTGAAGTGATGGTGGAGGAGGAGGAGGAGGCCAAGGTGGAGGTCGAGGAGGTTGTGGTGGAGCTAGTGGAGGAGCAGGTGGAAGTGGGTATGGTGGTGGAGGTGGAGGAGGAGGTGGTGGTGGTGGAGGAGGAGGAAGAGGTGGACGTGGACGTGGACATAGATGTAGAGGTGGTGGAGGAGGTGGAGGTAGAGGTAGAGGTGGAGGAGGTAGAGGTGGAGTTGGAGGAAGAACAAGAGGATGTGGAGGAGGATGAGGTGGAGGTGGAGGAATAGGAGGAGGTGGTGATGGAGGAGGAGAGGTGGTGGAGATGGATATGGAGGAGGAGGAGGAGGTGGTGGTGGAGGAGGTAGTGGAGGAGGTGGTGGTGGAGGCGGAGGAGATGATGGAGGAGGAGGTGGAGTTGGAGTTGGAGTTTGATGAGGTGGTCGAGGAAGAGGAGGAGGAGGTGGTGTTGCTAGTTGTTGAGGAGGATGTGGAGATGGATATGGAGGATGTGGAGAAGGAGGAGGTGGATGTGGAGGAGGAGGAGGTGTAGGTCGAGGAGGAGGATGGGGAGGATGAGGTGGAGTATGAAGAGGAGACAAAGGTGGTGGAGGAGGTGGAGCTAGAGTTGGAGGAAGATGTGGTGGAGGAGGTAGTGAAAGAAGAGGTGCGGTTGGAACCTTAAATCTCAAACCCTAAACTCTAAAACCTAAAACCATTTAATAAAGTCTTATAAACCCTAAACCCTAACCTATAAACCCAAAACTATAAACCCTAAATAATAAAACCTAAATCCTAAACCTTTAAACCTAACCCCAAACTGTGAACACTAATCCCTAAAACCTAATCATTTTATAACATTTTAAAAAGTGTTTTGTAATTTTTATTTAAGTGTTTATTAAAATAATTTACTAAATTGCTATAAAACCTAACCCTAAACTCTAAACCACAAACCCTAAAACCTAAAACCTAAACTTTAAACCTAAAACCCTAAACCCCAAACTCTAAACACTAAACCCTAAACCCTAACCCATAAATGCTAAATCCTCATAATTTTATAACATTTAAAAAAAATATTTTGACTTCTATTTAAGTGTTTATTAAAATCATTTATTAAAGTGTTATAAACCCTAACCCCTAAACTCTAAACACGAGACAACAAACCATAAACCCTAAACCCTAAACCATAAACCCTAAGCCTTTTATAGAATTTCAAACACCATTTTGTAACTTTTACTTAAGTGTTTATTAAAAAAATTTATTAAAGTGTTATAAACCCTAAACCCTAAATGCTAAACCCAAAACCCTATACCTTATACCCTAAAACCTGAATCCTAAGCATTTCACAACATTTTAGAAAGTGTTTTGTAACATTTTTACGTGTTTATTAAAAGAATTTATGAAAGTGTTAAAAACTTTAAAACGTAATCCCTAAAATATAAACCCTAATTAATTTATAACATTTTAAAGAGTGTTTTGTAACATTTATTTAAGTGTATATTAAAAGAATTTGCTAATGTATTATAATCCCTAAACCCTAAACTCTAAAGCCTAATAATTTTATAACATTTTAAAAACTATTTGTAACTTTTTCTTAAGTTCTTATTAAAAGAATTTACTTAAATGTTATAAACCCTATATCCTAAACCCTAAACCCCAAACACTAATCCCTAAACCATAAAACCTAAGAATTTTATGAGTATGTAAAATAAGAGAAGACCACACCTAGGTATGTTAGTTTATTAGGGAGAAAATTGTGGTACATGAGATACCCCAACCTTTGCTTTTCCACCCTTCTTCATAAACCGTTTTCCTGTTATTTTCTTCATAAATCCTCAAGGCTCCATGGGATGAATGTATTATGTGTCATATGTAGTAGCAGATACCCCCTTAAACTAGGATGCTTTATCCCTACACCCTAATCCATAAACCCTAAACCCTAAACCCTAAACCCTAAACCATAAATCTAAACTGCAAATCCTAAACACTAAACCCTAAGCACTTTATAACATTTTAAAATGTGTTTGGTATCTTTTATTTAAGTGATTGTTAAAACAATTACTAAGGTGTTATAAACCTAAAACCATGAACCCTAAACCCTAAACCTAAAATCTTAAAACTTAAACCCTAAGGGGTTTATAAAGTGTTATAAACCCTAAAATGTAAACCCTAATCCCTGAAGCCTAAAACGCAAACTCTTACTCTAAACCCTAGACCTTAAACCCCAAACCCTAAATCCTAAACCCTAAACATTTTATCACAATTTTAAAAATGTTTTATAACTTTTATTTAAGTGTTTACTAAAAACATTACTAAAGTACTATAAATGCTAAACCCTAAACTCTAAACAATAAACCCCTAACCCTAAACCATAACTTGTAAACCCTAAACCCTAAGTATTTTATAACATTTTAAAAAGTGTTTTGTAAATTTTATTTAAATGTTTATTAAAAGCATTTACTTAAGAGTTTTAATCCCTAAACCCTAGACTTAAAACCCTACACCCTAAACCTTAAAACCTGAACCGTAAACCCTCAACATTTTATAGCATTTTAAAAATGGTTTTGTAACTTTTATTTAAGTGTTTATTAAAAGAATTTACTAAAGTGTTATAAACCATAAACCTAAACACTAATCGTTTTATAACATTTTAAAAGGTTTTTCGTAACTTTTATTTAAGTGTTTATTAAAAGAATTTACTATAGCGTTATAAACCTTAAAACCTAAACCTTCAACCCTACAACCTAAACCAAAAAACCCTAAACCCTTATCATTTTATAAACCTTAAACACTCTACCATAAACCTAGAACCTTAAATCCTAGACCCCAAATCCTACACCCTAAACCCCAAACCCTAAAACCTAAACCCAAAATTCTAAGCATTTTATAACATTTTAAAAATGGTTTTGTAAATTTTATTTTAAATGTTTATTAAAAGCTTTTACAAAAGTGTTACAACCATAAATTCAAAACCCTAATCCCAAAACCCCAAACAATAAACCTCAAACCCTTAACTGTAAACCATAAACACTAAGCATTTTATAGCATTCTAAAAATGAGTCCGTAACTTTTATTTAAGTGTTTATTAAAGGAATTTACTCAAGTTTTATAAACCGTAAAAACTAAACTCTAAACACGAATCTTGAAACACTAAAACTTAATCCCTAAATCGTAAGCATTTTATAACATTTTAAAAATAGTTTTGTAGCTTTTATTTAAGTGTTTATTAAAATAATTTACCAAGGTGTTATAAACCGTAAAACCTAAACCCTAAACACTAGACCAGAAACCCAAAACCCTAAACCCTAAGGATTTTATAACAGTTTAAAAAGTGTTTTTGAAATTTTATTCAAGTATTTATTAAAAGTGTTTACTAAGGTCTTATAAACCATAAACCATAAATCCCAAGGCCAAACTATCAACACTAAACCCTAAGCATTTAATACCATTTTAAAAAGAATTTTGTTACTTTTATTTAAGCCTTGATTAAAACCATTTACTAAAGTCTTATAAACCATAATCCCTAAATGCTAAACCACCCTAAACTCTAAACCCCAAACCCTAAATGCTAAACCCTAACCCCTAATAATTTTATAACATTTTAACAATCATTTTTTAATTTTTATTACAATGTTTATTAAAATAATTTACTAAAGTGTTATAAACCATAAACATTAAACCCTAAACTCTAAATCCCAAACCTGAAACCCGAAAACCTAAGCATTTTAGAAAATTTTAAAAAGATCTTTTTAACTTTTATTCAAGAATTTATTAAAATCATTTACTGAACCCTTATAAACCCTAAAACCTAAACCTTAAACCCTGAGAATTTTATAACATTTGAAAATCATTTTTTTAACTTTTATTTAAGTGTTTATTAAAATAATTTATAAACCATAAATCCTAAAAAATGAACCCTGAAGCCTAAGCCCAAACCCCCAAACCCCATACTAATTAATTTATAACATTTTAAAAAGAGTTTTGTAGCTTTCATTTAATTATTTATTAAAATATTTTTCTAATGTGTTATAAACCCTAAACCCTAAAGCATAAACCCAAATCCCTAAGTATTTTATAACATTTTGAAAAGTGCTTTGTAACTTTTATTTAACTTTTTATTAAAATAATTTACTAAATTGTTATAAACCCCAATACCTAAGCCTTGAACCCTAAACCTTAATTATTTCATAACATTTTGAAATTTGTTTTGTAGCTTTTCTTTAAGTGTTTATTAAAATAATTTACGAAAGCTTTGTGAAACATAAACTCTAAGCCCCAAACACTTCACTTGAAACCCTAAAGATAAACCCAATGTATTTTATAACATTTTAAGAAGATTTTTCTAAATTTTTCTAAGGTGTTTATTAAAAGAATTTACTAAAGTGTTATAAACCCTAAAACCTAAACCCTAAGCATTTTACAACATTTTAAAAAGTGTTTTTTAACTTTAGTGTTATAAAACCTAAACGATAAACCCCAAATCATAAAACCTAAAACCTAAACACTAAACGAGAAAGCCTAAATCCCAAACCATAAACCCTAAATGGTATACCCTAAACACTAAGAAATTTATAAGATTTTAGAAAGCATTTTGTAAATTTTATTTAAGTGTTTATTTAAAGAATTTACTAAAGTGTTATAAAACCTAAACCCTAAACCCCAAACCCCAAACCCTATATCCTAATGGTTAAAGCCTAAAGGATAAATAGTAAAATTGTTTACTAAGGTCCTGTAAACCCTAAACACTAAAGCCTAAAGATTGAAAGAATTTACTAAGGTATTATAAACCCTAAACACTAAAATCCAAAACCTAAAACCTAAACCCTAAGCCCTAACCCCAAAACTCTAAAGAGCCATAAACCCTAAATCCTAAAAACCCCAAAAAACCCCAAACCCTAAACCATAACAACTTTATAACATTTTAAATCCCAAACCCTAAACTCTAAGTATTTTATAACATTTTAAGAAGAGTTTGTAACTTTTTTTAAAAGTCTTTATTTAAATAATTTACAAATTTTTATAAACCCTAAAGCCTAAGCATTTTATTACAATCTAGAAAGTGTTTTGTAACGTTTTAAAACCTTAAACCCTAAACATTTTAAAACATTTTTAAGTGTTTTGTAACTTCTTTTAAGTGTTTATTAAACCCTAAACCCTAAACCTAAAATTTTAAAACATAAACCCTAAGCATTTTATAAAGTGTTACAAACCCTAAACTGTAAACCCTAATCCCTAAAGCCTAAACCGCAAACTCTTACTCTAAACCCTAGACCCTAAACCCTAAACCCTAAATCCTAAACCCTAAACCCTAAGCATTTTATAACAATGTTAAAAATGTTTTATAACTTTTATTTAAGTGTTTACTAAAAACATTACTAAAGTTCTATAAACGCTAAGCCCTAAACTCCAAACAATAAACCCCTAACCCTAAACCAGAACCTGTAAACCTTAAACAATAAACCCCTAACCCTAAATCCTAGACCCTAAACCCTACACCCTAAATCCCAAACACTAAACCCGAAACCCCAAATGTTAAGCATTTTATCACATTTTAAAAATGGTTTTGTAAATTTTATTTAAGTGTTTATTAAAATATTTTACGAAAGTGTTACAAACCCTAAATTCAAAACCCTATACCCTAAACCCCAAACAATAAACGTCAAACCCTTGACTCTAAACCATAAACACTAAGCATTTTATAACATTCTAAAAAGTAGTCCGCAACCTTTATTAAAGTGTTTATTAAAAGCATTTACTCAAGTTTTATAAACCCTAAAACCTAAACTCTAAACACGAAGCCTAAAACCCTAAACCCTAAACCTTAAACCCTAAACCCTAAGCATTTTATAACATTTTAAAAATCATTTTGTAGCTTTTATTTAAGTGTTTATTAAAAGAATTTACTAAAGTGTTATAAACCCTAAAACCTAACCCCTAAACACTAGACCAAAAACCGAAAATCAAAACCCAAATCCTTAAACCCTAAGGATTTTATAATAGTTTAAAAAACATTTTCGAAATTTTATTCAAGTATTTATTAAAAGTGTTATTAAGGTCTTATAAACCATAAATCCTAAATCCCAAAGGCCAAACTATAAACACTAAACCCTAAGCATTTTATACCATTTTAAAAATAATTTTGTTACGTTTATTTAAGCCTTGATTAAAACCATTTACTAAAGTCTTATAAACCATAATCCCTAAACGTTAAACCACACTAAACCCTAAACCGCAAACCCTAAATGCTAAGCCCTAAACCCTAATAATTTTATAACATTTTAAAAATCATTTTTTATTTTTTATTGCAATGTTCATTAAAATAATTTACTAAAGTGTTATAAACCATAAACATTAAACCCTAAACTCTAAACCTGAAACCTGAAACCCTAAACCTTAAATCCTAAACT
>APFE031090880.1:4146-20911 GCA_000404065.3 Pinus taeda | reverse complement strand
GAGGACAACACTTTTTTGAAGGAGAAGGGCATGTTAGGTCCCTATAATACTAGTGATTACCCCATTACTATTGTAGTTATATCCCTTATTAATATTGGTGTGCCCCTATTGTCCCCATAGAATCCCTCTATTGTTATTTTTGTGCCTTAATATTATTATTTTTAGGTCGGCTGGGTTATATTTGTTGGAAATAATACTGAGAGGGCAGGGTGAATCAGTATTATCAAATCAATAATCTTTTCATTTTCATACTCAGGTTCATATACGCTACTTCAATTAAGGATACTCGCGTCTATATGCAATTGTGTTTAATGCAACTAGCGTATATCCAGTAACTTTATGATTCAGTTAGTTGATCTTCAATGAGTGCATCAAAACATTATTAACCATATTAACAGTAAACAGGAACAGTAAAGTAGAACAAATCATCACACATAAGCGACACACATGAACACCATGATATAAGGTGGAAACCCAATGTGGGTGAAAACCACCTACTGCAATTCGTTTCTATCTTCCTTTAATAAGAAACTTCTTTTTACAATATTTATGTACTGGAGCAGTCTTATACCAGTACGCAGGCTTCTACCTATAGAAGGCTACAACCTTCTCTCGTTCTCCGGTTTCTCTTGGAAGGGAGCTACAACCCCCTTAGCTTTTGTACTAGCCGAACCATTTACTAGTACGTAGGCGTTGGCCTACTGAAGGCTCCAACCTTCACTCGTTTTTCCAGCCGCTAATGGAAGGGAGCTCCAACCCCCTAGCTCTTGTACTGGCTTATATGTTCACCAGTATGTATGTGCCAGCCTACTATCTTCTTTCTTCCTCCAGGGACCACGTTTCATAAATTTTCATACTGGATACTCCTGAAGCACAACACCATAATCTGAAGGCCACGTTTCATCCAATTTTCATACTAGACCCATCAACAACATTGAAGCACAAAATTAATCATCATTGCAATACACCCATCAACTCTACCTACATCATCAATCTCTGAATCACCCAATACTGAAACACTGAAACCTTGTCAACAACATAGTCACCAGAACACAGAACAGACAATAGAACTCTACAGCAATAACCAGATCCAACTATAACTTCAAATATCATATCTCATAATGTATACGCTACTTTGAAGAACCAAACCGTGTACATACGCACTTTCACCAAAGCCAACTCGCGTACAGATCTACAAATATCTACTCATAACTTTGCAACTGTTCCAGACATCAGCCATACCCAGATCATAACATTCATACAATAAGACATGCGTCAATAACTTAGATCTAGTCTATCACATAAAGATAATACATTCCAAGTCTTATGATCCCGATCCTTCATCCATCATCAACCACATAGGTACATCCTTGATTCAAATCAAGCTAAACATCACAAACCCATACTAGATCTCACACTTCATCAAATATTCAATCCTTTCACACTCTATTTTCTTGGCCTAATGATCTTCTCCTTATATAGGTTTAGGCTTCTCTCAATACCATGGTCCAAAACCATGTAGAACCAATACCTGGGATAAACATTTCGGACCAAATACCATGGACCAATACCATGGACCAAAACTTAGTTTTCCAACATGTACGCGCCTTTCCTTCTATGATCCTGCATATGTACATATACGCGCCTTTTTTTCTTCTCACTCGCGTGTATACGCACTTTCATCAAGGTTAACCTACGTATACCTCTCTCTTGACCTACTATACTATGATTTGTCATCTGATTGAGTTGCCACCTGTATCATACCTCTGAGTGAGTTGCCATCAAGGACAACACCTGTATCATAATGCCAACAATCTCCCCCTTTGGACTTGATGGCACCCACCACACCAAGTTACTCTCCCCCTTTGACATCAAGGGAAAAGGGTAGACCAAGATATTCTCTTCTTTGATATATATTTTGCTATCTATGCTCCCCCTGTGTACATGTTGAAGTTCTGATTGAGCTCCACCTTTGTACATGTCAAGATGTACCAATTCGTCCAAGCTCCCCTTGAGCACATGCAAGGTCTTTATAACAAAGACCAGCAATCTATTCAAAACCATCATAGTCATTAGCCACTATCATACACCATATATGATCTGCACCATGAGCATCAACATCCAGTCCTGTAACCTGAAATACCATTCTATTGATCAACCAGCAAGATGTATCATTTAGCCACATAAGCATCATTACCAAGAACTTCTAACCATAATGCCAACAATGCATTATTTGAAGTATATGCTCCCCCTGAGCCTGTGCCAACCATCATATACCATGACTGAACCATTTCCTGAGTCTGTTTTACCACCTTTTTCTTCTGAGCTCCATATACGCGACTCTGCAGCCTCTAGATCGCGTATATACGTGACTTATCTTCATTATATCAGCGTATTCAAGATGGAATATTGAAGGTCTACACTTTCAGTTTCCCCTATGTCTGTTATGTCATCTAACTGAGTTATGTCACACCTTTCTGTCTTTAATTTTGTCTTCTTCAATGCCTGGAGTTGTGATGATGTATAATCCTCTTGCTTTGGAGTTTGAATTTTGCTCGTGCATTCCCTTGCTTTATGTCCAAACTTGTTACATGCATAACATCTTACATGTTTCATGTTCCTTCTATAGCAATCAACAGCTTTGTGACCAAACATATTGCAAGAAAAGCAATATCCCTTAAAGTATCTGGAACGTGATGATCTTGAGTGATAGTCTTGAACCATTCTACTTCTGCATCTGGCTGCAACATGTCCAAGATTATGACATACATAACATTCAACATTATTCAATGGAGGAAATAATCGTCTATCACTTCCATATTTAGGAGTAAAGGATTTTCTTTGAGGAATTTCTTTCCTTGGCTATTGATGAGGTTGTCCTCTCATCTCGTTGTTGAGCATTTTATTAGAGTTCCTTGCCTCACCTTGTGAGCTAGATTCACCTTCAATAGATTCATAAAAGCCAAGACCAGTTTTGATAGTAAGGGATCTTTGACTACCAAGAATGTCATCCAAAATCTTAGTACTATCTTGAAATCGTAAAAGTTTATCCTTTTCTTCTAATTTACTTTTTAAGATATTTACCTCAACCTGATGTTGTTCTTCCTTTTCCAGATACTGCTCCCTTATGTTTTCTTCAGCTTTTCTTCCTTCTTCCACTTGATGCCTTAATTCAACCACTTCATGTTCTTGTTCTTCAAGAGCTTCTTCATTCTGCTTCTTTGTTTCTTTAAGATCTTCTTTTAGAGAGAGGATCTTTGATTCAAGTCTCTGAATTGCTATGCTCTGATCTTTTACTACATCCTGCAATTGCTCCCTTACTCTGGTTACTGACTCCATCTGTTCTTTTAATCTGGTAACTTCTTCTGGTTCTAAGTTCTTATTTTCATATGCCATGAGAAGTCTAATGTCTTCATCACTATTTGATGAGTCATTACTTTTATCATGGATATAATAACTTCTATTACCTTCTTTAGACATATTTCCTTTGTTATGAGGGCATCTAGCAGCGTAGTGACCAACTCTACCACATGAAAAGCATTTGAAAGATAGCTTACCTTTGAACCTTCCAGATCCTCGTTCAAGATTCTTGACAAAATTTACCACATCTTCTCCTTCTGAAATGTATCCTGATTCATTTGCTGACACTTCTAATGTAGCTTCTCTCATATCTGATGGTCCTCCTTTTCTCATCTCAAAAGCAGTTAAGATTCCGTGAAGCTGCGTCATAGTGATTTTCTGCAGATCCTCCTTTTCTTCTATGGCAGACACTTTGGGTTCAAATTAGCAGACAACGATGTTAAAACCTTTTCAACTAAGACAACTTCCTTAATTTCTTCACCCATATTTCTCATACAATTGACAATCTCATCTATACGCAGAAAGTAATTAGCTATGCTTTCATTACTATGCATCTTAAGCTTTTCATATCATATTCTGAGAGTTTGAAGCTTTGCTCATTTTACTTGTTCATCTCCTTCGTAGCTTAGAATGATTTTGTCCCATATTTCTTTGGCTGATTTGAAATGCATGACCTTAACAAATTCTGATTATGAAAAAATTCCCAATAAGATAGTAACAGCTTTGGCATTGAGTTCATATTGCTTTCTCTCTGTTGTATCTGTAGGAATTGCTTATGGATATGTGTATCCTCCTTCCACGATTCCCCAAACATCCGTTCCAAGCGATTGTAGATATGTTGTGGTTCTTATCTTTCAATAGACAAAGTTGCTCCCATCAAAGATTGGTGGCCTGATGGATGCTTCTATTTCTTGATTACCCATTCTAATGGATCTTTCCTTCAAGCGATCAAGCTTCTTCTAAAGGACCTCCTCTGATACCAATTGTTGGAAATAATACTAAGAGGGGGAGGGGTGAATCAGTATTATCAAATCAATATAACTTTTTCATTTCCATATTCGGATTCATATACGCTACTTCAGTTAAGGCAAACCTCGTGTATACGCAACTGTGTGTAATGCAACAAGTGTATATCTAGTAAACTTATGATTCAGTTAGTTGATTCTTAATGAGTGCATCAGAACATTATTAACCATATGAATAGTAAACATGAGCAGTAAAGCAGAACATATCATCACACATAAGCAACACACATGAACACCAAGATGTAAGGTGGAAACCCAATGTGGGTGAAAACCACCTACTGCAATTCGTCTCTATCTTCTTTTAATTAGGAACTTCTTTTTACAATGGTTATGTATTGGTGCAGTCTTATACCAGTATGCAGGCTTCTACCTGCAGAAGGCTACAACCTTCTCTCATTCTCCAAACTCTCCTGGAAGGGAGCTACAACCCCCTTAGCTCTTGTACTAGCTGATGTACTAGTACATAGGTGTTGGCCTACAGAAGGCTACAACCTTCTCTTTTCTTCCAGGGACCATATTTCATAAATTTTCAGACTGGATCCATAAATACAAAACAATCACCACTGCAATACAATCATCAACTATACCTGCATCATCAATCTCTGAATCGCCCAATACTGAATCACTGAAACCCTGTCATTAAAACAAAGTTACCAGAACACATACTAGAGCCTAGAACTTTGCAACAACCACTAGAATCAACAGCAACCTGAAATATCAAATCCCATAATGTATACGCTACTTGACTGTGTCCAACCAGCGTGTACACGCACTTTCACCAGAGAGAACCCGCATACAGATCTAAAGATAATTACTTATACCTTCGCTGCAATTACCAACTTCAGATATTCCCAGACCATAAGATATAAAGGATAAAACATGCATTAGTATTCAGGTCTATTCATGATCATACCATATAATGATAATACATTTTAGTCTTCAAGATTTTGGTCCATCAACCTTTATCAACCGCATAGAAGCCTCCTTGATTCAGATCGAGCCAAGCATTTCAAACCCATAACCAGTATACTAGATCTCACACTTCATCAGATATTCATCACACACTTGCTCCACCCTTGGCCTAATGATCTTCTCCTTATATAGGTTTAGGCCTTTCTCAATACCATGGTCCAAAACCATGTAGAACCAATACCTTGGACCCAATACCTGGGCTCAACACTTCAGACCAAATACCACGGACCAATACCAAAATACCATGGACCAAATACCACAAACCAAAACTTAGATTTCCAACATGTACGCGCCTTTCCTTCTATGAACCTGGGTATGTACGTATACGCACCTTTTTTTCTTCTCACCCGCATGTATATGCACTTTTATCAAGGTCAAACTGTGTATATCTCTCTGTTGACCTGTTGTACTAAGATCTGTCCTCTGATTGATTTGACATCAAGGACAACACCTGTATCATACCTCTGAGTGAGTTGCCATCAAGGACAACACTTGTATCATAATGCCAACACCATTTAGCCCAAAGTGCCTGCAAAATGAGAAGCATTAACAATGCATGAATAAATGAGAAATTAGTACCAAGATGTCACATATATTGTTATAGAAATATCATGAAAATTTTCATCTAGTATATGGATATGTTCTTGAAATATCATGAAAAATTGCATCTAGTATATGGATATGTTCTTGTTATGTTTTAAATTTCATAAGAACTATACTAAAGGACATCATGAAATATCTTCAATATCATTACGGGAACTACATGATGTCATTTCCTATCACCATTATGAATAAAGAAGAACCACATGATATTCATTACCTCGTTAAATCACTAGTTGTTTTAATCCCATTTGATGATGTCATAAATATGTTACAAGGAGTTATGAAATCCAAAATTATTTCCATTTGCAAAAAGAGTGAAGCTCGAAATCATAAACATATTACCTCAATAACTAAGAATTCATTTCCAATTACTTGTTCTTATCATCAATCCCTGCCTTTAGTGGGCTATATTGATCAATAGGCATTGACCAGAATTAATGTGCTTTGACCTACCGCCTTCTTCAATGTTTTATGCAATGTCTTAACATAAATATCCGATCAAGCAAAATTTTATCCAATGTTTCAAATTCAACCTCTTATTGTGGAGAAAATTGTATGTTTTTATCAAAAATTAGGATAATAAGTTTTAAACTTCAGTTAAATGTTGGTTTAATTCTAGTTTCGATTTAACATTACTTGGAATTTGATTTAACATTACTTGGAAAACATTCAATGTTTTCTTCTCTCCCCTACAATGCATAATCCAAGTTACAGCATATCTAAAGCCACCGCCAAGCACATCACCAACACACAGATTTCTGTGTGTGCAATTGATGCCACATGTCTGACACTTGATAGCATAAGAATTGCTTTGCATGTAGCTTGGTGCCTTTTAGACATTCTTGTTATTATTCTATTCATCACCCTGTTATTCTATGACATTCCTATACCTACATACAATGATGAAGAGCTTGTTAATTATGACCGACAGACAACACAATGATGCAAAACCTAAAGTGTAAATTTAGCACCGTAGCTTCAAGGTGAATTTACCAAAAGCTTACTCAAAAACTCAACAGAAAATGCATCCACTTCGTTCTTTAATTTCTTGTGCTTTAAATGCAACCATTTTATGTGCTTGAACTGTGTCTGTGCTTTAACTGTGTCTATTTATTGCAGACGATATTAATGATATTGAACAGGAAGACATTACTAAAAACTCAATGGAAAATGCATCCATTTTGTTCTTTAATTTCCTGTGCTTTAAATGCATCCATTTCATTTTTTAATTCATTACATTTTTTAATTTCCTAAGCTTTAAATGAATCCATTTTCTATCCTTTAACTTTGTTTGTTTATTTATTGTAGACGAACAGGAAGAGGAGGAAGTGGAGAAGGCTCAAGATGCAAGACTTCATCCACCATTTGTTATGCAATAATTCTCGGAAGATTTTAATATGTTTTATAGTAATATTGAATTTAACATAGATTGATATATGAGAGGTCAATTCTAGTAAATTTCCCATGCAGGGAATGCACCTATGATATTGAAAGTGTACGACTATGACTCAACTTTTACAGATGAAATTCTATATTAAAAAAATACATTTATTTACCTTACATTTCATAGAGGTAAGAGAGGCGTTCCTTCACGAATAATGCTCGTCTCCTCGTTTTCTTTGATAATGTACGCACCAATTGGAATAAGATCCATAAAGCACCCATGAGAGCTTGTTGATAAACCTCGAAAAAAGGAATAATGACTAATCTTCGAGGTCACGGGATCTCCTCTTTCTATTTTCTACGTTACAAGTGTATATTTTCCATGGGTTCAGTTATTTGTCTGGGCTTGTTCCTTTCACATCTAGTGAATCAGTTCACTACAAAGTTCTGCAAACGCATTTGCTTATAGGTACATTTTCTATGGACATCCCTTCACTACTTCCTTCTCGCCTTTTCCATCTTGCCTGACGGACAAGAGTTTGAGACTAGCTTAGAAAAGGCTTGTCAAATGTATAAAGTCGTTATTCATTGAAGTATCCTTGGATAAAACTTCAGATGATTTGGAATTGCTGGCAAAATCAACACATGTTGAAGGATTAGAGAATTTTCCTCATGTACTGGAGGCAACGGTGATGAATCGAGGATGAATTTTATGTCGAAGGATAAGTGGCTCCATAGGATGTGCAAGTAGAAAATGCATGCCATCCGATTGCTACAGAGACAGTGACTCGAGATCTATGTGTAATCTTTGCAGCTCCCAAATGGAAAAAAAAAAAAATGAATTATCAAAGTGCCTCTTCTTTGTGTTGTCCATATTTCAGTTTGGGCTATCGCATGTGAGACAAGTTGTAGGGTAGTGGACCCAAAGAGTTTGACAAATGGTAAAATTGTGGGCCCACGTGTAAAACTTGGTGATTTATTTCTACTTTGTATGTGACATCTTTGCCTGCATTACATGTGTCTTTTGCAAAGGTACATCTCTGAATCCATTACAAGTTTTGAAAAGGTTCTAAGAGATGTTGCGGGTTT
Organism: Pinus taeda; assembly: GCA_000404065.3. Taxonomy (NCBI): domain Eukaryota; kingdom Viridiplantae; phylum Streptophyta; class Pinopsida; order Pinales; family Pinaceae; genus Pinus; species Pinus taeda. Next base: position 12,479 of record APFE031090880.1, on the reverse strand, counting down.
TATAGAAGGAATATCAGACATTCATTTTAGTGTTAACTTGGGGCCTTTCTAGAACTGTTCATTCATGGGAGGATTCTCAAAGTCACTATATCCTTAACCATGTACACATCTTAAGCCTCAAATGTCATTTTCTTATCAAACATTTAGTTCAATGTTACCTCAGAGCCATTCTGGAACTGTTCATTCATGGGAGGATTCTCAAAGTCAGTGTATCATGAATCATGTATACAGCTTCAACCTGAAATGCCTCATGACTAGCCCGTATGTTATTTTTCTTATGTCGGCAACACAAGTAAGGACATTTAGAATAAACCTAATTTATAATCTAATTGTATTCATGGATCCCATTATTTATGCATTTTGCAAATTATATATGTATGCAGTGTTTTGGCAGCTAATTCATTTTATCATGGAAATTTGAAGCATTTTGATATATTAATTTTTGTGTGTATGATAGATGAGTAAAGTTGTTAATAGTATTCTCGAAAGGAATCTTTTCTTTTGATGCATTTCTTTGGGAGATATATCCTTATTAATTCCCATCAAAGGTCTTTCCCATAACTTTACATAGCAGAAGTCATGAAATATAGCATCATATAGGAAGCTGAAATTTCCATGACTATAAACAATATTCATTGGGTTGGTTCAGAATAATTCCCTTTCTTTAGGCCTATGGTAGAATTCTCATGATTTCAAACTCAGGTTTTACTTTGGATCTCATTGGATCTTATTGTTTTATGTGAATTTATCATGTCCATGTTCATTTGGGCAACCAGAGTTCATGTACTTTTAAAAACATAGATAATTGATCCAGAGACCTAATTCATCAGAAATGTTTGTGTGCTTATTTCCTTGTGCAGAATTTGAAGGCACATCCACACTTTGCTGCCATGAATCTCACATGTCTGACTTGTCAAAACTTACTAAGAACTGATTCTTGTCTAAGTTACTCCTATAAGTCTGATGAAAAACAACAACAGACGGGATCTTTAGTGGGTTATTGGTCTAATAAGAATAACCCACAACCTCCCACTATAGTGAATATATTGAGGACAAGAGTAGCTCTGGTTCCACCTCCTGGTGGGGGCAGCAGCAATAATATCAGTGGCAGTAGTAGTATCCAGGCTCCTGAGAGCAACCTAAGATTAATGAGGTGACATGTTGTTAGTAGAGACATCTTCAAAGATTGGCATTTTGAGGACTTTCCAGAGGGAAACAAGGGCCTATGCTTAACTTAGTCAATCAGATTTCAATTATATGTAATTCAATACTGAATATAGTTAATATCAATCAATTAATTCTTATGTATTTCTCGTGTGGTAAGAACTATTTTGAATAAATTTCTACATACTCATTACAACCATATCGTAAGTTTTGAATTACCAGCATTTGCCTTCAAACTTGGATCTCCTGCATGAAAATTAACAAAACATTTTTATTTTTACTACTTGTGAGACCACTAGCAAAGAATTGATGAAAATAATGCAAATTGGGAGCTTCTTTATCAAACACATCCCTAGAAAGGACTATGGCAAGGACTACTGCATGTAAATTAGGAACTTTTTTATCAAACACTCCCGGTAGGGACTACCACTACATGCGGCTCTTGTTAGAGTATAATGCATTGTTTTTACATAATATACATGATCCATGTGTGCATGTTCATGTGTGCATGTTCATGTGTGTAACCCACAATAAGTACAATTTCATTAGTCTAAAATCATTGATCATCAAACTAGCCACATATCTCATATCATATACATGTACTAGTCTAGGTGAAAAAATGGTCATTATAAACTAATCCCATTGGGCCTTCACTTACTATAGTAATGTTTTCCAAAGTTTGTTTAAATCCATAATAATTTTAGTAATGTTAGTTTACCAATATCCAAAGTTCAATCTTTAAGTCAATGTTGAATCTAAAATGTTATGGTCATTATAGATTAATCTCATTGGGCCTTCACTTACTATAGTAGTGTATTCCAAAGTTTGTTTAACTCCACAATAATTTTAGTAATATTATTCTACCAATATCAAAATTTCAATCATTAAGTTAATGTTGAATCTAAAATGTCATGATGGGATAATTAATCATTCAAATTAATCATCACAATCAGTGTAGGAATGTGCCAATTATGCCACATTTGATAGAATTTAATAAAGTTCACTCTTATCACTTAACATGGTCATCCTCTTTAGTTATTATATACCCCATAACATTCCATGTTTTATCGTAATCAGAACCTTTTTTTTTGTTTCTAGTGTGTGATATTTCCTCCACCTTAAAAATTGACCTTAAACTATGCCTAACTTAACTTTAAAAAATAATGTATATTTTTGTTAGTGTATAGAATTATCTTTAGATTAATTGATCATTATGTTTATATAAAATCTTATAAAACAATACCAATTTTCACTCCTTGATGAATAATTGTATCTATTAATCTATTTTCATAATCACATACTAGTTAAGGAGTCATAAGGTGATCAATCTTATCTTAAGTTTCGTATTTCGAAGAACATTGCAATGACTACTTGGTTTTCTTGTGCATCTCACACCTAAAGAACAATCTAGGATGAATTGGTTTTTGGGAAGAATGTTTTCGTTGATGTCAAAGATGTGAATTCCATGGAGCTTTCCAAGGAATGCCAAGTTGAGGGGGAGTTCTATGGTAGCTGCGGTATTTAGTAGAGAACCATCATAGTAGAAATTTAAGGAAGCTAAATATATTATAACTATGATGGTTTGGTGGCCTGGTATTTGAAGGCCCTTCTACCTCTTGGGATCTATTCATTTTCCTTTATAATGTGCTCAGATGGATATACCTTGGAAAGTCATTTCCAATGGTATAAGGAAGCTTGAAAAACTCCAAAGGATGAAGGATTTATGGTCAATTGTATTTTAGCAGTGTTCTAAGCCTTAGGGTTCTACGTAGACCTTGTGTTTGCAAGAAATTTATTTGTTAAGGAAATTATTAACTTAGGTGGATTTGTCAAGAAGTAGTGCTAGACAGGCCTTTGGCCTAGTTGGTAGGTCAGTCCAATCAAAAGTTCGTCTCAATGGGAGGTTTCAACAAGAGAACAAATGACCAACCCCTGACCCCCAACTCCTGACCTATGTGGAAAAGATATATGTGGAAGCCATAGTGGCGAGATGATGTCAACATAAGCTAACATGGCACCTAAGGCTTGTTAACAATAGGCTAACATGGCTTACTTCCAAGAGACACGTGGCAGTTCTAGTAGGGGACATGTAGCATAGATGATGTTAGAATGATGATGTGACATAAACCTTGAATTTTGCGTCAGGAGATAATTTGGTTCAAGTTTCCTTGTGTATTTTATTTCCTCAGGCTTTCAATTTGAAAAAGTTACATGCCCAAAAGCAAAGGAAAAGGTCCGCAGTTAGGTAGTTGGATCTAGTTGGGGCTTTTGAGCCAGTCATGAGGAGAAGTGTTAGTTTTGACTTTTTACCTCCCAACCTATGTAATACCTACTGCAGAAAGACTCAAACTATGTGTAATTTGGTTAGTCGGTGATATGGCAACCAAACTATCTACCCTCAAAAAGATCTCTCGACCCCCAAGTTACGGTGTGAATCACTTAACAGTTAGGTCACTGGTTCTAGCCTTGTGGGCGTATGATTTCAAGTCACTAAGGAGTATAAGATGGCATGTTTGGAGGAATTCGTTGAATCTAGAAGTTAGCCAATTCTAGAGATATAGCCACATACACTACTAAAAACTAGTGATACACCAGAATTGCTAAACTTAACTTAACAACTTGATCGGAATACAATGCCAAAATAGAAAACATGACACATAATTGAACTATACTAAATGAAGGCATAAGATCACAATGAATGTGGCTAGTGTAGCACATTCGTTTTAGTAATGGTTTCCTCTTATCCTAGACAAACAATATTTGAGGATAAGTCTTAGATAATTCATAATGAGAATGTAGCCTGTGTTGAAATAATATGATTAGGTATTGTGGTCATTTAATTGACAAAGGAAGATATGCTGAGAAATTAAGGATCAATTGTATTATCAAGAAAACATTGTATGATTATGATTATTGGTTTCGTGCTCCAGTGTTTACTTTCTTGTCATCTCTGATTCATTTAATATGCTTCTCAAGCTATGTGACAGAGTGTGAAGAAACTCTTTATATAGTTTCATATTGAGGTAATTCTCCTATGGGGAATAGAGATGTGTGTGTGTGTTGCGTGTGAGTGAGAGGTGTGTATGAGACGCAACAGAGTGGAACAACAACGTAAATTGCAGAGAGGAATTTGTATGGTTGTGTGCCAAGTCTTTGTATGTTGAATGAAGCGCAAAGAGTGCAAAAAACTAGAAGCAGTTGAGGCAGAGACAATTGAGGGTTTTTGCAAAGAAAGGGAGAAGGAGTTGTAGAAAGACAACATATCAAAGCCAGAATTTAATTGTAATATTGAGGTAAGTCATTGTTCTCAGTTTGAAAATTGTATGAAAAGTAGAACACTTAAATGAAGCACGTAGGGGCCTGCGATTATAAGAGGTTGTAGCCTCTAGGCAAGCTATGGATTGTTTATTAGAAGGGGGTTTGGGCCTCTTCTAAGTTGGTGCCCACAAGCATATGATGTAATCAGAGTTCGTGCCTTAATTATCGTCATAATACAAAAACAAGCTTTAGTGATTTTTCTCCTGAAATGGTTTCCACATAAATCACTATGCTTAAATGTATGTGAATATTGGGCTCTCATGTGTTATCTAATTGTTTTTCATTGAAATTTTAAGTGCTCAACATAAAAGAAAAGAAAAATTGTTAATTATTGATTCACCCGCGCCCCCCCAGTAATTCTTGATTCCCAACATTTGGTATCAAAGTCTAGTTCCTTTAGCAACAAATTAACCACTAGAAGGTAGATCAATAGGGAATCATGGCCAGAAAAATAAATTCAGGATGTTTATTCAAGTAAGATACCAATATTTGATAGTACAAATTATGTATTATGGAAAGTAAATTTGGAAACCTATCTGATGTCCCTAGGTGTATATGTTTGGAGTTTTGTACTACTTGACTATATTGTTCTAGATACCCCTCCTACATATGTAGATAGAAAAGGGTTAACGGGAACAATGAAAAGGCCAAGAATGAAATTCTCTTTGGTGTTAATCAATTAGAACTATTAATGTAATGCACTATAATTCAGGCAAGGAAGTATTGGACAAGTTTAAGAATAATTATGAAGGAGATGAGAAAGTTAAGCAAGCCAAGCTTCAAGCCTTCATAATGAGATTCAAGATATTAATAATGAATGAAGAAGAAAATATAGGAAAATATTTTCTTAGAGTTGATGAGGTAGAAAATATGATTAAAGGACTTGGAGAGGACCTAAAAAATGATGTAGTTGTCCAGAAGACATTGATATCTCTGCCTATAAGATTCAATGCTAAAATAATGAAATACTTAGTATCTCACAATGGAGTAGCTACACAGAACCCTCACAACCTATGAGATGATGATAGGAAAAGAGAAGGTTGAGCAAAATAAGGAAACATTTAAAGTTTCAAAGAAGACTAAGGAACACAAAAATCATTAAGAGTGTTCCAGTTGTGAATCTAATCAGGAATTGGCTTAATTTTCTAGAAATATAAAATGTGGTTCATGTAAGTATAATGGTAAGCTACCCTTCAAATTATTTGACTGTGGAAGAGTTTGGAATTTTTCCTCCAAGTGTCCATATAAAGAGAAGCCAGAAAAGGAAAGGGATCATAATCCTAAAGATAAAGCTCAAAATTATTATAAGAAATCCTTAAAAAATGGGCTCTACTCCAAAGAGGACAACTCTACTTCACAAGAAAATAGTGAAGAGTCTTCAAAAGATGAGTCTGATGAATTCTTACTCATGGCTTTTGAATCTAAGTCTAGGTCCAAAAAGGACTCAAACCTCGAGGAAGAAGAAGAAGGTGTAGTGGATCTTTAAGGAGAGCTCATCAATGCTCTTAATGAACTAAAGAAGGGCCGAAAGAAGAACAAGAAACTAAAAGAGTAGTTGTTGTGAGTTGAGGAAGGTATATACAACTTTGATAATGAATAGTTTGTTTATCAAAGAGAAAAGATTGAAAAAACTATTAAGAGAAAGGACATTCTAGCACAATAATTGGAAGAAAAACAAAGGAACTATAATAATCTATAGGATGAGAATAAATTTTTGAAACAAGATTTGACCAAGAAATAGGCGAAAATGTTTCCATAAACATATAAAGAGGTGTAACACACCCCTTCCCAAATCCTACTAAATCACAGGTTATAAGGAAGTGGTTACTATGCTGACCGAAAATCCAAGGTGTCATTATGGAAATGGGGTCTAAAATTTTTGATCTCATCAAATTACTTAAAACATTAGTTATACATCACTGTTGTGTTCGTCTCACCAAGAAGATTCTAGTGATATAAAAGTTTGATTTGATCTTACCCTAGGATCGAAAGTTATAGCTCTTCAAGGTTTTTCATTGCCTTGTCATCCTTCTGCCACATGGAAACCACGTGGTAGTCTAGTCAATCTCTCACTACCACTTATCATGGTCGTAATAGTTGTCGACCCATTCATGGTATGTGCCTCCATGTAGAAACCCCTCCTCCTTCCAAGTCACCCAATAATCCATACCCAAGTGCGTCTAAGGAAAAACGAGCATAAGCACCTGATTACACAATGAAAGCCATACCTTTAGGATTGGTGGCCCACCTTCAAACATATGTTCTCGAAAGATGGGAGAGGGGACATATGACTCGCTTAGGGAGTGGAGATAAACTAGCATAAAATTGGCTACACTAGTGGTTGTCAGGGGCTGTTGGCTACCAACTGAAGACGAATCTAGGAGAAAATTTTCTCCCATGGGGTCACCCACTAGTGGTGTGTTATGAAAACAGATCATAAAAAGATAGAAAAGATAGATCAATGACTTAAAAATCAGCCTCTTCGAGGGGGTGACCTCCTATACCTTACACAAATGAACAATTCTTGGATGATACAAATGACAAGACCTCCTTTCTATATATAGGAGTCTAAGGGGTCCCAATACAATCAAAGAATACCTAACAATAATTTTGTAGGGGCACAAAAATAACAATAGTGGGCTTCTATGGGGCATAATAATAACAACATGGGGACTATATGGGCACAATAATATAATAGGGGGGTTGCACTAATAACAATAAGGGGTTACACTAGTAGTATAGGGACCTAACATGCCCCTCTCCTTCAAAAAATTTTGTCCTCAATGCTTGAGTAGTTATGGATGCTTATGTATAAAATTATCATCCTTCCGTGTGGAATCTTCAGTGGGTAAGTTCTTCCACTTTATGAGATACTCTAAAATTGATCGATTTCGTAGCTGTCGATTTCTTTTTTTTGTCACTGCTTTTGGTTCCAATATGATTTTTCCTTCCTCGTCAAGTTCTAGAAATATTGTTTGAACTAGGATCTTCTCACCTATAACATTCTCTAATCATGAAACATGGAAAATTGGGTGCACTCGAAAAGATGCAGGAAGCTCCAATTTGTATGCCACAGTACCAATCTTTTGTAACACCTTGTACGAACCATAATACTTTGGTGATAATTTAATATCCTTCTTAGCTTGCTTGACAGACATTTGTTTATATGGTTGTAGTCGTAGAAATACCTAGTCACCTACATCAAAACTTTTGTCGTTGCGATGTTGATATGCATGTTGTTTCATTCTATTTTGCACCAAAGTGAGGTTATCCTTTAAGATCTTGAGAACTTGTTGTTGATGCTCGATGTGATCTTCCACTGCTTGAACCTTAGAATTTTCTTTTAAAGATGATGTGATGGACGGTGGATGATATCCATAAAGTGCCATAAATAAGGTCATTTTTGCTGCAGTATGGAAGGAAGTGTTATACCACCATTCAGCCAGAGGCAACCACTTGACCCATTGTGTCCATTTATCATATACAAAGCAATGAAGATATCATTCCAAACATTTGTTCACTATCTTAGTTTTCCCATCAGATTGAGGATGATAAGATGAGCTATGAGTTAAATGAGTACCCAAATATTCCACCTCTTGTACTCCAAAGAACATTTGGAGCTTTTTGCATATAATTGTTTCTCCTCCAATATTTTGAGCACCCTTTCAACATGTGGAACATGATCCTTCCAAGACTTGTTGTAGATTAGTATATCATCAAAAAATACTAACACAAATTTTCTAAGGAAGGGTTTGAAAATGGAATTCATCAAACCTTGAAATGTAGAAGGTGCATTGGTAAGGCCAAAAGGCATGACCAAAATCTCATAGTGACCCTCATGAGTTCTAAAT